>JAAIXI010000225.1:5019622-5144705 GCA_013403645.1 Heliconius nattereri
CTATAAACATTAGCTGGCAGCTATCCTGCATTACATTCAATAGACATTAATTCCATACATGCTTATCCTCTAAATATTCTTGAACAGTGTAATACGCTTTACTTGTTAGAATTTTTTTTACAGATATTTTAAATTTTGGTAGTGGCAAACTAAGAACACACTGCGGAATTTTATTATATACACGTATACTCAGACCCATAAAGGATTTACTAACTTTTTGGAGGCGAAAACTTGGTGTAACAAGCTTATCTTTATTTCTCGTTCCTATCGTATGACTGTCGCTATTTTTGCTATGACAATGTATATTTTGTCGGACAAAGAGAATGTTATAATATAGAAATTGGGAAGCAACTGTAATAATACCTGCATCTTTGAAAACATCTCGCAGAGAATCTCGAGCTCTTAGATTATAAATATATCTCACGGCTCTTTTTTGGAGAATAAATATTGAATTGATATCTGCAGCACTGTCCCATAGCAGCATTCCATAAGATAAAATACTATGACAATAGCTATAGTAGACTAGTCGGGCAGTTTCAACGTCCGTCATTTGTCTTACTTTTTTAAGTGCGAACGCGGCAGAGCTGAGTTTATCCGCAAGTGCTTCCAGATGAGCATTAACTGGAGTTTGGAATCTATAGTTACATCTACAAAAATAGCTGATTCCGACAAATTAAGAGCTTCTCCTTTAATTAGTAGACTCCAATTATGTTTTTTTACATTTTGTAAATCAAACTCGATACATTTCGTTTTTTAAGCATTTAACATCAGATTATTAACATCAAACCAACGAAGAATATGCGTCCATTCACATCGTCATAGTTTATTTTGTTTCTGCCAACCTTAAATATTAAAGAGGTATCATCCGCGAGAAGTTCAATATCACATAGGTTCTTCACATAAAAATGTAGATCGTTAATATAAAGAAGAAATAAAAGGGGACAAGAATGGATCCTTGTGGAACGCCCGTCTTTAGAGGAGATCCAGATGATTTTACATTATTTATGCTAACCTTCTGGATTCTTTGGTTTAAATATGAGGCAATAAGGTCAAGGGCAGTATCCTGTATACCATAATGTTTTAGTTTTAACAACAGAGTTACATGGTCTACGCAATCAAAGGCTTTGGATAAGTCACAAAACACTCCAATTGCATTTGGTGACCTCTCCCATGCGTAATAAATGTGCTTTGGGAGTGCGGCACCCGTATCCGTAGTGGACTTGCCTTTGGTGAAACCAAATTGCTCTCTATGGAAACAATTGTTAATATTTAAGAAAATTGTGAGCTGATTGAACATTATTTTTTCAAATATTTTACTTAAGGATGGTAAAACAGAGATCGGTCTGTAATTTTCAGGCTCAAATCTATTGCCACTTTTGTAAAGCGGCACTATTTTGCTATATTTCATTAAGTCAGGAAAAGTACCGGATTCTCCACAATTGTTAAAAATTAAAGCAAGGTAAGGAGCATTATTAGGTATAATTGAATTAAGAACTTTAACAGACATGCCCAATAGGTCACCAGTTTTCTATAAATTGAGGCTTTTAAAAGTTTTGACAATTTCATCTGGTGACACATTCTTAAACACAAAATTTTGTCTACAACTATTTACATGGGTTTTTAGTGTTAATTCTGCTTCGGAAGGAGATGATGGCAGTGAACGTGTTACTTCAGTAGATATATCAGAAAAAAAAATTGAAAGGTATTTGCCACTTCTAAATCTGAATTTAAGACTACATAATTAATTTTTAATTTAATAGGTTCACTGACAGCTCTAGATCTGCCAGTTACAGTTGTAACAGCATCCCATGTAGCTTTAATTATATTACTAGAGTTCAAAATTTTTGCTCTTATATACATAGACTTAGCCTGGATACATACCCTTTTAAATATTTTTGAAATTTTTTAAACTTTTAACAAGAACTCCGGATCTTGATTCCATAGCCTCGTAATATATAAATCGTATAGTTTGTTTCTGCTTCGGTATATACCAACAGTTGCCCAGTCGCTATAAGTTAACTTCGAGTTTTTATATATTTGTTTAACTTAAAAATTTTATCAAACTCTGTTGAGAGTAAATTAAAAACTTAACAATATAGCTGATTTGGATTTAATCCGGTTATTTCTAAGTTTGCAATTTTTTCACTCACTTTATTATTAAAAAGATTAATTTTATTTTCAGTAATTGGTCTAATTGATATTTGTTTACGTTCTGCGACTGTTTTATCTATTACCGAAAACATTTGACCACAATGATCCGAGCTTAGATTAGTAATAATTTGTTTTTCTACAGTCTCACAATAACAAAAAACATTATCTATACAAGTAGCGGACGTATTCGTTATACGAGTTGGTTCAGAGAACATATTAAACAAATTAAAAGATTTAAATAAGTTTAGAAGGCGAAGGCTTACTGATGTCACCTGTAGTATTTTTCTCTTCAAATACTTCAAAACTACCTGGGGGGTCGATACACGCATACTATAATATGTCTATTAAATTCAACGCAGGACAGTTCAATAGAGCGTTCGTCAGAGAGAGCTACTATATCTGGTCGCGATTTACAACGTATATCATTTCTTATTAATATAAGCGAGCCGCCGCGGATGGCCTTCTCTCTAACGAACGAACTTGACAATTTATAATTTTCAATATTTACTGTATTGTTACATTTCGAGATCCAGTGCTCAGTTATACACATTATATGAATATTGAATTTATTTAGAAATAATTCTAGTTCCAGTTCTTTGCCTCCTAGGCCTTGCATATTCTGATGTACAATGTTAAATTTAAATGACCTAGGCGTTGTCTTATTGTCTAGTTTAAATTGGAACTTACATCATTATACTTTACGGAAGTATTATTAGTACATTTTATTTCTTTCGTTATACCATGTACAACGGGATTTTGTATATATATGACATGCTACTAAAGTAGCAATTTGTTTCTTAAAATATAAAGGCAGATACAATGAAGCTTCTATCAACTTACAGCTATTATAAATAAAAAAATGCGTCGCTATGAAATAAATTTACATTTAGTTTTACTATGTAAGTCAAGCACAGTGGCGTAGCTAGGGGGGTGCGAGTGGGGCGGTCGCACCGGGCATCAACAGGAAAAGGGCATCAAAGTCGACGATTAGTGTGTTTTTTCTTTGTTTTTGTAGACCTTATACCATTTTAAAGGGCATCAAGTCCTCTAAGCCGCACCGGGCATCAAAAGGAAAGGAGCATCAAAGTCGACGATCACTTTGTTTTTTTAAAACTTAACGTCCACGATCACGTTTTTTTAGAAGTCAACGTTGACGATCACTTTGTTTTTTTAGAACTTAACGTCCACGATCACTTTTTTTAGAAGTCAACGTCGACGATTACGTTTTTTTTTAGAAGTCAACGTTGACGATCTCTTTGGTTTTTTAGAACTTAACGTCCACGATCACGTTTTTTTTAGAAGTCATCAACAGGAAAGGGGCATCAAGTCCCTCAAGCCGCACCGGGCAGCAAATACCCTAGCTACGCCACTGGTCAAGCAAGTTTTCTATACTCTTTATAATATCTTCTTTCCTCATTGACAAACTATGACCATGTAATAGAATTCATGGACATAATTTTCTTAATATTAAACTGGTAACTGGCTCCAGGCGAACATGCATTAAATACTGAATTTGAAAAGTGGTGACTAAGTAGGGACCCAAAGCCTTGACCTAATTTGTCAGATATAACAAAAATATTATTTGATGAGGAGCGGGAGGAATTGACAATATGTAAATTATTATTCTTATTTTTATTGAGTAAATCATGCATGGCCGAGTCACCCACAGGGTGAATAGATTCAGTGGCACCTACAACTATGTTTATTTGTTAGTGATTCAAATCTTTCCATGTTGTAATTGCAAAGGTCAACCAAATCACCTGCAGCTAAAATATGTTCTTTAATTTGATTTTGTGAGGATTCATATTTCTCACTTAGTGCTCTGAGGGAGCTATTTAGGTTATTTATTTCATCTTGCAGCTGGGATGTGTCTCGGTCATACATAAACCTGCTTTGAATCAATCTATTATTATAACATTCAAGTTTATTTATTAGTTTTAATTAACTATTGTTTAATATGTGTATTCGCCTAGCTGGAAATCTTAATTTCAGAAGTTTATTAGTTTTTTTAATAAATTTATTTAATTTAATATATTTCTTTAATTTATTTTTTGATGAAAACTTAATATTTTGCTCAACATGTGAATCGTCCTTTGTTAAATCAATCAACACTGGTTTCAAGCAGGAACTCAATTGTGGGTTACATCCCACCAGCTCATAATACCATCATGAGGTATTTTCAAAATCTTTTTTTGCCTCATGACTTTTAAATTTCAGAATTGAGTCATTGGCCTCCCCTAATTGAATTTCCAGCTCTGTAATTCTGTCCAGAGCTCTCTCATGTTCACTGCTGCACAGGTCAAATGTACCCAAGATACTATGTAGTTTATCTCGTTGTGCCACTACTTCTAAATATTTTGCATGCAATTCAGCGAGTTCATTTTTCAAGTCTTTATTTCTTTTTATAATAATGGCAATTTCCTCCTCACTGTCCTCATGTTCCTGAAGAAGCTGCTTACAGAGATCTTGGGAAGATTTAAGTTCTTGTAAGATTTGCTTCAGTTTGCCTTCTAGGTCATTTGCAGAGGCTTTACGGGTCATGATTTGCGTATCCATTATTAATTTGCTGAAAAATGGAAAGCAATAGGCTGTGAGGAAATAAAGAAGAGGACATTTATTATCCTATCCTATATCTTATAAAACAAAGTCGCTTGTCGTGCCTGTCTGAACTTTCTAACTCTTCTTCTTCTAAACCACCCAACGGATTTTGATGCGGTTTTCACCATTATGTCGAGTATTTCTCAGGGAAGGTTTATATATAGTTTATTATTTGTACATTCTTATGTAAGTTAACATAAATAAGAAAAATGTGTATAAAGTCCTACCCGTTGGTTCACTTTCGCTCATGCGCTGCTTTAATGGTAAGTACTACATGGACATAATGTACTGGAGTATTGTTTCTCTTAATAAGATCTACAAAAAAGTCAGCGACAGCATATTCGTATTTTTTAAGGATAACGTGTAGTGATCATTTTTCTGTCTAAAAATTGTAATTTCAATATATTTTTTATTGTGAGGGATATTTTTCCTTAATGGTATTAATCCTTATCCTTTAAAATACTTTATTAATTTTCTACGTTAAACGAAGATAAAATTTGCTTTTTACACTATTTCGAAATTGCGAATAGTTTTAGAGAAAAACGCATTTAATTGTTGACACATCACGCCGTTGACACATCAGCTGTATCGAGTCAAGTTTCACTTATCCCTTACTCTCAGCATATAAATAAGTATATTAGTTACGTTGGCCATTTAATGTAGATCAAAACTGTCTTTTACTGTTTTTCATTTTAATAAGTACTTTAGAAGTTGTTACAATATCCAAAAATCCTTGCTGCGAAACGGCTCGCCACTCGCCACGCGTCCCTCCGCCCCCCGCGACGTTTTGCGTCGGCCGCGCCCGTCTACCTTACACGCATCGGAGGTTCAGTGGTAAAATGCTCGCCTGCCACGCGGGCGGCCCGGATTCGGCCGATGCATTCTATTTAATTTTCCTCACATCCAGCCACGTTTTGCTTGCTTTTCATCAGGGACAGAGTACCGTCTTCCCTACCCAAGCGGTGTCGCTGTAAAAGCCAATAGGGCTAACAGCATTAACCGTCAGAGAACCAAGGCCCTGATGTCGTACGGAGCTACTACGGAGATGGCCGAGAGAATGCTTCAATTCTGCGCCTGGCAAAGTAAATTTAGAAGTGATTGCACGTATTTTGGAGTTATCCAAAAATTATAATGTATTTCCACGCGACATAGTTGGTTACATCTTTCGTTTAAGTATTTTTGGGTAAGAGAATAGTAGGTAGTCTGTTGTTTATAATTTCTTTCGTTTAAGTTTTCTGTTCTTTGTGTTATTTATTTGTGTTTATTTTAAAGTAATTGGAAAATCCTTATTGGAACTGCGAAAATGTGAGTTGCATTAGGGTTTAATTAATTTTCACATTATATAAAGTGCTTTGCAAACATATATTATATGAATAATTTAGTAGTTAAAGCAGGCGAAGCGGCGAGGGGGTCGCTAGTTATATATATAAGAAGTAAAACGAAAATAAATAAATTGAAATAAATAAAATACTTTAAAAAAAAATAGTTAGAAAAAATTAAAATAGTAAATATTAACAATTGGAGCAATTTAATAATAATTATTAGCCAACTTTAGAAATTATTGATAAATTATGTTACTGGTAGGCAGGCAAATAATAAATTAATACAGTAAAATTTTGATGCCAATTTACATGAATAATTTAATATTATTTAAAATTGATATAAACTTATAGTAGTGTGTTTATATAATTGAGTACTGTATAGTTTTTGTATTGGTGTATTTGTCTGAGGCAAATATGTATGTCTGCAGCTAAGCTTCCAACTTGTCAAGCAGAGTGAGACAATAACGGTGCCAAAATGTGAGAAGGGACGTAGCTCACTATAAATATGAGTTTTGTGTAGGAATATAAAAAATTAAGAAACAAATACTCCCCGGGTTTTGGAAATTATGAAAATCATTCCGTTAGCTCACTGACAGACGATACCTCACGGCGGTTAAACAGTTTAACATTGGTATTCTTCGTTCATTTGTTCGTTTATTTCACAAAATACACAGTAAATTATAGATTTTAATACTATTAAATACACATTTTATAATTAAAATTGAGGAGCTATTCATTTGACATGTTGCCTAGCTATTTCATCTTACGCTGCATAAATAAATAAGAGTTATTGAAGAAACTCTCAGGATGCTTTGTGTTGAGATTTTGGCAGTATTTAGAGAGAAATAAAATACGTGTACGTGTATTGTTAACAATTTTATTGACTAATATGAAGAAAACTTCAGATAAATTGCAAACTTCTTCATATGACTTTCGTAGACATCATGTCATATAACTAATGTAAAAATGTTTTTAATACTTTGTAATGCAAATAATGTAAAATGTGTTTCTTAAATCAATAAAAAAAGTATAATAAAATATAGCATGCATTTGAACTGTTGAGAAAATCAACAGCAATCAGTATAGCTTCAAATACACTATATTATGAGCTATCCATAATCGAAGCGCAGTCGAGGCTACCAGGTATATGTAGGTTCATTATAAACCACTAAGGGATTAAACAAACACGGGCAGAATATAATAAAACTCGCGTAAAATAGTAAAGTATGTATATTTGATTGCAATCACGAAGTGTAACGGCGTTACAGCTGCAGTGGACGGTAACAACGCACAGTCAAACTCACTCGCATTATAAAAATATCTACAGTATAAATTTTACATAAAATCATTTGGACAGTCGTGTGTAATAAATACTACTTATCCTAGAACCACCAACAGGTGTCGCTATGTACATGACTACATCTAGAGTGTCGAGTACAATATCACAATACTGGAATAGTCTCGGGGAGAGCTCGGAATGTATACACTAGTGTCTCGAGCGTAGAGTGAGGACACTCGGTCACTACGGGACTTACGCTAGGGGGTAAGGCACAGCGCCTTCACTAACATGTAATTTAGAATGTTGCACGCTTTCGTTCTCTTAGTCTATTGCGGCGCGCGTCGCCGCCGCTCTATGTACACTTACGCGCTACCGGCGGCCGAGCACGCGCCCCCATACGTGTGTATATACTGACAAGACTTACAGCTAGTGCGTGTGTGTGTGTGCTATATGAGACGCTCCTCGGGCGGAGGCTTGAGCGCGTGCGTGATCATCTCCGCGCGCGGGTTACAGTACTCCTGGCCGGATGGCGAGTAGGTGCCGCGCGTGGCGCGCTTGCGGCGGGCCTGCGCCGCCAGCGCTGCCAGCGCCGCGCCGCCTAGCGCCAATGCCGCCAGCGCGCCGCCTACGCCCAGCCACAGGTGCATGGCCGACACGCCACCCACGCCGCCCGCGCCCTCCTGCCCCTCGGCGGCGGTGGGCGGCGCCCTTTGAGTGCAGTTCTTGCCGGCCCAGCCCGGCGCGCATTCGCAGAGGTAGTCGGGCACGGCAGCGCAGCGCTGGGCGCAGGTTGCATCATTGCGGCAGGGGGCGAGGTCGCAGGGGTCGCGCAGCGCACATGCGTGGCCGCAGTATCCGGGCGCGCAGTCGCAGGTGTAGGCGCCGGGCAGGTTGCGGCAGGTCCCGGGCCCGCAGTCCACGAGCCCTTCCGCGCACTCATCCACGTCCTCGGAGCAGCGCGCGCCGCGCCACTCTGTACACGTCACCAATTTATAATCGATTAAAAATGTGTCAAGAAACTAAAACAAAACTAATATTAATATTTTTTAAGATTTACACTGTAAAGTTATGTATTGTCATGTTCCCACGTTATAACATTCTCCTATCTAAACATATATTACCAAAATGTACGTGGATTGAGAACCAAAACCCACACCTTATACACTAACATTAGTTGTAATAATTATGATATTATTGTTCTCACTGAAAATCGCTTAATGATAACATACTAAATTCCCAAAAAAAATTTCTTGTCTAGGTATCTGAACTTTAACTAGTACGCTTATAGATTTCGCCAATTTAAACGATCTTAAACAATGTAATAACATTAAAAAGGCGTCAAGCCGAGTTTTGCACCTTGTTTTCACTAACATTCATGATTAATTTGTAACAGCTGCTGTATCATCCCTTGTTAATATTGATAAGCTTCATCCTCCCATTATCGCAACTTTTATGGATTTCAAGGTTAAAATGTTAAAAAGTAATTCCATTACAACTAAAAGATACAATTTCTTTAAATGTGATTATGACCTAATTAATAATCATCTTATGAATATAATAAAATGGAAAGTTGTTTTATCTTATCACCTTATAGTTGATGAAATGGTTATTTTTTTTTATGAAGTAGCAAATTCATGTATACAAGAGTTTATTCCAAAATATAAGTCAAGACATACTAATTACCTAATAGGGTATTTAGTGACTAAAACCCTATGGATGAGATCTCCTTAGATATAATAAATGAGCGCTATGAATTACTAGCGAGTGAAAACTACAAATCTTATAAAGTTAAAATAATATTGCTCTAAACCATAAATGTCTTTGGTCTTATACAAAAAGCAAGCGTCAAAACATTGGCTCGTTCCCTAATGAAATGACTGATAGAGTAAATAATGCAAATGGCGGAAGGGTTAAATCAAATTTATTTGCGAAATATTTTTCCAGTACACATCTCCGCAAAATATCAGTGGCCAATATTTCCAAAAAGCACCAATGAAAACGTTAAATACAATTTATAGCACAAAGATCTACAGGGAAGAAATATTTAAAGCACTTAATAATTTGGACTGTCGTAAGGAATCAGGGTCAGATGATATTCCACCGCTATTTATCAAAAAGCAGCACACCAGCGGGGACGCACTGGTGCTCGTCACATTGGGGGGAAGCTGGTGTGACGTCTGGTAGTTGAAAGAAATGAAGAGTAAGAATGTGAATGGTAAGATATTAGAACAAGTGAATGAGGTGGTATACTTGGGAAGTATGTTCAGTAGAGATGGAAGATACGAAATGGATGTGGAAAGGCGTGTTACTGCCGGTAACAGGGTTAACGGAGCCTTAGCTGCATTGATGAGACGGCCAAACGTCAGCACAGCTGCGCGTTTGGCCGTACACAATGCAGTGTTGGTACCGACGTTGTTATACGGCATTTAAACGAGGGTATTACCGAAGAAGAATGAAAGAAAGATGAATGCCGTGCCTGCCGTTCGTAGGATATGCGGAGTCAGCTTAGCTGACCGAAACCCGCAATGAAGAGATACACAGAATGGCAGGTACTAGCGAGGATGTCACGGTGAGAATGAAGAAGAACGTGCTCAGCTGGTTTGGGCACGTCGAACGAATGAGTGATGAAAGAATGGCAAAAAAGAACTATGATGAAAAAGTGAGCGATAAGAGAGGTAGGGGGAGACCTCGGTTGACCGTCGAAAACACAGTATCAATAATACTGAAGGAAGGTCACGTAAAAAGCATGAGGATCCCCCGTAGGGCATGTATGAAGAGGTTGATGGCAGTGGACGAGGCGAAAGAAGTATGTAGAGACCGTAGCGTTTGGCGCTCTGTTCTCTCTGACTACCCCGCTAGGGATAAAGCGTGAAGCTATGTATGTATGTATAATATTTTTGCTTCATCGTCATCAATATTTTATATATTTTTATATTAGCAACTATGTGTTTACACAATTATTAAAAATAAAGACAACAATCTTGAAAATGAAATGTAATATCTTAATTACAAAAAAATAAACAAAGTTTTTTAGCAATATAAAAATTATAAGACACTTGACACGAGAATTCAATCTACATAGATGGCGTTAGTAAAAAAACTTCTTAATAATCGTATTTTCCAACTGCCCCCGTATAATGTACCACATTTTAATACATTACAATAATATATTGTACTAATATCTATTAAAATTCAACACATACCCAGCACACACAAGGCCACGACCACCCACATAATAGTTTTCCCCATGTTTTACAAATTCCCACAATAGTTCACATAACTACACAAGAAAACGTAAAATTTCACAGCATTTTTACTAAAAGCGATTTAATTTTAACAAGAAGTAGTTCAAAAGCAATTCGCGTGCATTTTTTGTTCTTAATGACGTCTTGTCGCACGACAAGGCCAGTGATTCACAAAGTGTTTCCTCGTGTTATCAATGTCGACGGAGGACGTCACCTCGCCTGTATTGATGACCACTTTATTAATTACTCATACAATAACGTTTGTTTGATCGAGCTTAGTGGTGGCAAGTTGCCCGCGGTTTCGCCCGGTTGTACTATATGTACATATTTATTTATTTCTTATTTCAATTACTTCCGTGATTTATTAACATAATCATTTTAAAGACAATAAAAATACATTGATGGCTAAAGTTTCAGCGAATTTAATAAATTACTCAGTTTGTAGCAATATTGTAAAACAAAATACAACAGTGAAAACTGTATTTAAATCGTTTAGGCCGTTTTTGAGATTAGGGCACACAAACGCACAAACAAAAAAAACTTTTTTTTAAATTTCATTTAAATCATTATTTTGGGTACTATTATATAAATAATCTCCCAATAACCGATTTTCTCATATATCTTCTGTGTACTAACAACGATTAATTACTGTTTTATTATATAGATTATCTTACCGCTTTTTTGCAGTTTGTGATAAACAAAGATAATAAATTTCAGGTAATACATTTTAAAGACAAATTTTGTTCAGCATAAACCATAAAACGAATGATTTGATATAATTAACAGTTACAAATTGAAATAGATGCCGATGTGGCAACTTGCCGTTGTCGATGGAAATAATACATGAAAGCGAATATGACACTTAAATTAAATATTAATAATATTTAAAAAAATAAAACTATTTTGATATATTAAAATTACATCATATTTAAAAAGAACAACTGTCGATATAATCTCGGCAAAATTATTTCAAAAACTGGTATCTTGCACTTTGGTGTACGAATTTTAACATTATTCTATTATAATTCTTTAAAAAACTGGTAAGTGTATTGGAAGCTTCGAAACGGTATTGAAGCTTCGAAACGGGATTGAAACTTAACGTCGTGCTTTGTTTAAGGAATAAACTATTCCACCAGATTTAAATTCAATATTATCGCACTCAATTATAAAAAAAATAGTACTAACAACCCCAATAAAAAAAATCATAAAGTTTGAGAAGCTTTGTGCTGTTATCAGTGTTATCTACATAGTTAGATTGTAGGCGATGGCGAGTATGCGGACTGATAACGACTGACGATACCTATTGAAAATATTTAATAGTACTTTTAGTCAGCACTTATTTTCTTATAAAAAGATATATTTTAACTATTTTTTTCAATTTTTTTCTTAAATTTTATGTCAACATATTGAGATATATATTTTTTAAATAAGTAACAATTTAAATACGAGGATTTAAATGTTGTTTGGTAAAATATTTGTTTTTTTTCGTTTGGTTAGACAACATGTAGTTTTGGTTATATAGCATGTAACATGTATGCAGAGGCCAGAGGTGGCGCAGGGGCACAATATGTGATTGTAAACGTGACTGGTTGTGGATTCGATCCCCATTTGAGGAAATGAAATATTTCTTTAAATATATATTTTGTTTTTTTCGCTCTGGTATCAGGTATCACTACAATTCAGTTTATTAGTCAATTTTGGTTTTTCAAAATTTATTATAAAAAAAATATGTTGCAAGTATTTCATTATTATAATAGTTTATAATAAATATTAAAACAACATATACACACCTGGCGGACACTCGCACAGCGGCGGCCGATGTCTCGGCACGCAGCGTCCCCCGTTCAAGCACGCGGCCTCCCCCGCGCACTCATCCCTCTCCTGGTCGCACAGCGGCCCGCTGTACCCCGGCTCGCACGCGCACGCCGGGGGCTCCCCTTCCGTGTCACACGTGCCATGCACGCACGGCGTCACCTCGCAGTACGCGAGCTCGCAGTGCACGCCAACGCGGCCGGGCGTGCACTCGCACGTGTAGTTGTTGCCGTGCTGGTCAGACACGTCGGCGCACGTGGCGTTGTGCGCGCAGGGCATGTGCTGGCAGGTGCGCTGGCGCGGCACATCACATCGCTCGCCGCGCCACTCGGGCGGGCACTCGCACCTGAAGGCGCCGGGCAGGTCGCGGCAGGCGGCGCCGTGCTGGCAGGGCGCCGACTGACACTCGTCCACGTCGACCTCGCATAGAGGGCCGGAGTAGCCGGGCGGGCAGTCGCAGGAGTAGCGCGCCACGTGGTCGCGGCAGGTGGCGCCGTGCTGGCACGCGTGGTGCGCGCACTCGTCCACGTCGCGCTGGCAGTAGTCGCCGTCGAAGCCAGGCGGGCACGCACACGTGTATGAGTTGCGCACGTCGGAGCACGCGCCGCGCACGCACTGCGCCTCCACGCACAGCACGCAGCCTACGCCGCTACTGGCGCCCCACGGTGCGCCCGATCTGTCAATATTACATACATTAAAATATATCTGTATACATAATTATATCTAATCTTTATGTAACAATAAACTCACAGTAGAGCGTAATGTGGCTGAGCAGCAAGCAGCGCTGCGGCGGATCCCACAAACAGCTGCTCCTCTGTGAAGAAGGGTAGCAAGAGCGACCCCACGTGCACGGCACCCAAGCAGCCCTAACAAAAAAATAAAAGAAAATTAATATTAAAAAAATATTACGCGTGGGTCTGCTGTATATTCTTAGTAGAACTGCCTAGTCATCGGTGGTAGCTTCTCATAGTACTGACTCTACTAACATTTTTATATACTATTTTTATATATTATTTTTATATATATATAGCTTAACAATTCAAAAGTGCTTGTAATGACTTCATTATATAAAGAATATTATATTTTTTAACAAACAATAACACAGTAACAAATAAACAAACTCACCTTAAAATATTCTCCAGCAAGATTATCATCTATGAATTCATCTCCTTCTGAATACTCTATAATATTAGGATCAGTCGAATTTTCCATCTGAAATACAAAGAAGAACCCGATTAACACACGATACTTTTTACAATTGTTAATATATAAACAATATTGTACCCATTAAATATTATTTTTTTTGGTTAAAGATGTTTAAATAATAAAAAAGGTCGTTTATATTTGCAAGTAATTACTAACGAGTGTGATTAATAATAAGAAGATTAAAAAATACTCAAACTAAAACGCTTTCTGGACAAACTACCTACAAACTAGCAATACACTCATACCTCCAAGAAAATTCAATACAACAACAGTATATCATCCCACAATTTTAAGGTCTGAGTATAAACACAATGGCTATGGATGCATTTCCTACTTGGTGGGATAAATTATTTTAATAATTTCGCTCTGGAAATAAAACAAAAGACGGCGTTGAATTCCGTCACTCAACGTCTCGAAATTTGGTTAGTGTGTGGGGAATGGAGTGTCTTGACACTAGGTTCCCCACCAGGTTACCCCGTTATATGGGTTATAAAACGTGTAGTTAAGAAAAGAGCTTACAATACTAGTAGTATACAACAGCGATGCGGCAGTAGAGGCCGGCCCAGGGGACGAGGCGGCAGAAGCGCGCACGCCACCCAGTGTGATGACTCCCTGCGTCACCAGACGCTGCCACGCGGCCACGTCTATGGTGTCTGATAGACTCACTTCCTCGTGCCCGTCCGGGTCTAGGAATGAACCTGATACAAAAAAATATTTTACTTTAAATGACAAACTTCTATAATCACCAGCTTAATTTCAGTAATGGACTTAGTAGTGTGTAAGGGTAGTAGTAGTGGTGTGTAATAGTCTATTTACTGCTTTCATTTTATATCCGAGCTATATTCACATTAAACGAAACGACGAAAATTAATTTTCTTTTTGTTATAATTAATATAATATCCTTGATTGAGCCTTTGTTAGGTTATCTAATACTGTACAGCTATATCATGTGTTTTATTATAAAACTAGCGACCCTCTTGCGGCTTCGCCCGCTTTAACTACTGGATTATTTAATGTATGTTTGCACTTAAGGTGATGTGAAAATTAGTTAAGCCCTAATGCAACCAGCATTTTCGTAGTTTCAATAAGGATTTTCCAATTGTTTTACACAGCAAGGATTTTTAGTAGGTAACGTAATTTTAAATCTGTGCTACTAATCTTTTCAAGTACTTATTAAAATATATTTAAATGACTATTTTTAAAGGGAAGAAATTATAAGCAAAAGCCTACCTACTAATAACTACTACAAAAAATATGAAACCAAATATATCGCGCTGAAATAATACATTCAACTGTAATTATCCAATACGTGAAACGCATCTAAATCTTCTTTGCATCTAAATCTAAATCTTCTTAGAGGCAGGCGGGTTTTTTTTCGAGCTTTTGGTTAATACTGTTAAAACGACGACACCGGTTGGGTAGGGAAGAGGGTACTCTGTCCCTGATGAAAAGCAAGCACTACGTGGCTGCCTGTGAGGAAAATTAAATAGAATGCATCGGCCGGGAATCGAACCCGGGCCGCCCGCGTGGCAGGCGAGCATTCTACCACTGAACCACCGATGCGTGTAAGGCAGGCGGGCGCGGCGGACGCGCTTGTATAAGCAAAACGTCGCGGGACGCATGGCGAGTGGCGAGCCGTTTCGCAGCAAGGATTTTTTGATATTGTAACAACTTCTAAAGTACTTATTAAAATGAAAAACAGTAAAAGACAGTTTTGATCTACATTAAATGGCCAACGTAACTAATATACTTATTTATATGCTGAGAGCAAGGGATAAGTGAAACATAGCTGATGTGTCAACGGCGTGATGTGTCAACAATTAATTGCGTTTTTCTCTAAAACTATTCGCAGCTTCGAAATAGTGTAAAAAGCAAATTGTATCTTCGTTTAACGTTAAAAAATAATAAAGTATTTTAAAGGATAAAGATTAATACCATTATGGAAAAATATCCCTCACATTAAAAAATATATTGAAATTATTATTTTTTAGACAGAAATATGATCACTACACGTTATCCTTAAAAGATACGAATATGCTGTCGCGGACTTTTTTGTAGATCTTATTAAGAGAAATAATACTCCAGTACATTATTTTCATGTAGTACTTACCATTAGAACAGCGCATGCGCGAAAGTGTCTCAACGGGTAGGACTTCATACACATTTGTCGTATTTATGTTAATTTACATAAGAATGTACAAATAATAAACTATATATAAATAGAAATACTCGACCTAATGGTGAAAACCGCATCAAAATCCGTTGGGTGGTTTAAAAGAAGAAGAGTTAGAAAGTTCAGACAGACACGAAAAGCGACTTTGTTTTATAAGATATAGGATTAGCGCAAAAATCTCAATTAGATATTTTTAATGACTCCTTCCGTTTGTATAAAGCTCAGCTGAAAAAATATTTTATGTTCCTAATAAAGAAATCATAACTGAGCTTACTTACAATTTTTATAACATTTTTTTTTGTTTTAAGAACTTCAATTTTGGTTTAGTAGTTTGTTATTGTTTAGCTGTTTTATGTTTAGCTATTTTTAGTAGTTTTTTTTTAAATTTAAGTATTACCCTTTTTATTTCTTTTTTTTATAATTACAGCAATGTTTATGTTATAAGGTTAAGGTAAAACCTGGTTAGTATTTTTTTTTATTATTGTTGTTTTTTTTTCATTTAGATGTGAGCGACAACTTTACTATACATGCAAAGTTAGCCTATAATTGAGACATACTTTGTATCAATATATTTAAAAATGTTTGTAACCATTGTTGTCTTAGTATGTAACGTTGGCTTCCTAATGAATAAATAAATAAATAACTAAAACACATAAGTACCTGTAATAGTGCCATCAGTCACCACTAATCGCAGTGTGACCCACAAGTTGTGAGGTCGACGGGACCTCATACGCCTCTGGGCGGGCAGTCCGCCTAGCCGCCACTGCACGCCCACCTGCCCCTTGTACAGGCCTACGCTGAACACGCCGCCCTCGCCTTGCGGAGTGTCTCCGCCCTCGCCCTCGCCCTCTAGCTCCGCTCGGAATAATGTGCCGCCCACTTTGCTCCTGTTATATTATTCATATATTACAGGTATATTCAAATTTTATAATCATTTTGTGCATAATTAAATATAATGAAATAAGACTCATTCAATTGCAGACTTAGTATATTATGTATAAAAGGTAATACATAAATTACATTAAAAGGAATGAAATAAATAAATAAAAAATCTATACATATAAATATCTAACATTGATAAATTATTATAGAATATAAATGTAATTACTTCATTATTTTACTATGTATTTAATTAATAGTATGATACTTTAGTTAAGCACATACTAAATAAAAATAAATATAAAAACCAACAAGTGTGAATGTCTCTAGTAATAAAAGTAGTGGCTAACAATGGTGGTAACGCACTTACTTATAAGTAATAGTGAGCGAGTTGGGCAGCTGTAGGTCGGGCTGCTGGTGCGCGGGCGCCGGCACGCGCAACCGGTAGCTCAGCGTGGTGTTCACCCCGTCGAACGTCGCGTTGGACACGCATTCATATCTGATACATTATATTTATTAAATTCTTCGGCATACAGCATTATAACTTTCACATTCAATGGCATGAGTATTATTGAACACCAAAAATATTTTATCAAGTTGATTTTGTAGATTCCCAGACTAGCACGTTTACTATAAATATAGATAAACATTGCAGATCGCATTGCATTGATCTGCAGATTGCATTGCATTGCATTAGAACAGAAAGGTAAAAATTTCAAGAAAATTAGGTATCAAAATAATTTACCCTCGATCAAGGTTCCGGCAGTGTGAGTTGAGCGGGCAGCCTTGTAGCTGACAGAACTCCACCTCCGCGCACTGCTTGCCCTTGTAACCGCGTGGACACGCACACCTGTAACACCGGAGTAAATGTTAACATTATTTTTACAAAATATAATTAACACAACATAAAATAGATTTAATGTTAGGATTTTGCATAAAAAGTTAAATATAGCTGAATTAGAACCCACTCCTCTTTGACTTCTAAATAGATGCGTTAAATTCAGGTTTACAAAGATGTAACAATCAAAACTTTGGAAAAATATTCCTTTAATCAATAGATTATCTTCTCAAGAGACGTAGATATTCAGAGGTCAAAATATGTAAAGTTTCATACGTATAATCATTCCACGTGAGTACACAAGTTGCGTTGTGCAGACAAGGGCGCGAGGCGCACGCGTCGTCCGACACCACGCCGGGCAGGACCCCCACGGGGTCCAGCGACACCTCCCCGAAGGGTGCGGGCACCCCGGGCACCTTGAGTGGGAAGAACTCCACTACTGTTATGTTTACACCGTTTGATACCTGTAATAAATAATATTCAATTTAATTAGGATATTTATTCAATATCCCCCCCGTAGAAAATAATTATTCAAATTAGTAGTTCCTTATTTTAGCGCGTTGTACTGAACAAACAGTCAATTCAGTTTTATAGTTTTTAGAAATTATGTAGATTGCAGACCAATCATGATTTTTTATGCTGAGCAGGTTTAAAAATGATTTTAATTGAAAGGAATATTTACATTCACCTCAAGCAACAAGTAATTGCAAACTACAAAGGGAACAGACTGAATAAGACACTGCCAGTTACATAATATTCTTCAACTCACTTGCACGTCCTGTATAACACCTTTAAAGTAATCATCGTCGTAAGGCTCGGGGGCCATGAGGGCGGCTGGCGAGGCGGGCGTGGTGGGGGTAACGAGGGCGGCGGGGGCGGGGGTCGGGGACGCCGAAGGCAGGGTTTCGGAGGTCGGCGAGGGCGGTGGCGGTGGAGGTGTAGGCGGGGGCCCGCCCAAATAAAGTACCTGTGAATGGGAATAGAATTAATTAAGAATTATACTTTGATTACACATCATTACACAAATACTCGTATATATATTCTTTTCATTTCTAAAATATTTTCTGACTTTCCTGAAGTGACAAATTGAGTTTACCATGATCAACAATGAAATGTTCATACATAATTGGCAAACACAAAACTATTTGCATTACCAGAGTAACGATTTTTCAAAGAAACATAAATATTATCCTCCATATTTATATTTTTTAATGTTAAAGCTTATATAAAGATAAACAATGACACATTTAGTATAAACTAACCTGAGCGTCCAATTGTTTAGCTGCGGATATCGATTTTCTGAAGTACTCGGTGCCATTTAGTTTTACTTGAACTAATGTGGAGTTTCTAACAACCTGCAATTAAAATATTATATTACAGTACTTTTATAACTAACAAAAATATAATGTGGCTTTAGATATTGTATGAAAACGAATGTTGATTTCTTCATATTTCTTTATTCGTACACACATACGTAGACTTTCGCTGACGTTTGTTTTGGTTGACACACGTGTTAGTGTCTTTTTTTATTGTTGAAAATCTTTATTTTTCATAGTGGAAACAATATATAATAGTGTAAATAGATCCATACTAATAAGGTGATTGGTAATAGTAAGTAGTTGTGTTGTTTTATAGTTTTGATTATTTTTAGTTTATAGTTAGGTTATTTTATTTTAAGATGGATCCTGACCCTCCTAATCCTAGGGTAATGTAAATTCTACAGCACAAGTAGTGAATAGGAAAAGACAAGGTGAGGATACATCCTCAAACCAAGATATTGTTAAAAAAAACTTTTATAGACCCATCCACCGCTATTCCTTCCATCCAAAATGCATGGATCCACCCTTCCATGTCCGAAGACCCCATAATCTTACATAAGTACTGATAAAGGTCCCTTTATCGTGTATGCGTCAAGAGAATCTCCTGATCCATCTGCAGGGACCTCTATAAGAGCCATTAAATGGTCAATTTCTCCATACTAATAGAATTACTGATGTAGTTAATGATGGAGTTAAAAAATGTTGGTCGCAATAAAATCAGTGTCCAGTTTAAATCTGCTGAAGCAGCAAATAAATTTTTGATTAATGCCGTTCTTAGTTTATGTAAATATTCCATAATTGTAAAAGGAATTCCCATTGAATGGTCTTTGGAAGAGTTTGTTGGCTCACTGATATTCCCTACTGCGTGCGGAGAAGTTATAAAAGTAAGACAAATGAACCGGAAGAATGTAAGTGAGGGTGTAGTTACACTTGTTCCAACACAAACTGTTGTAATTACTATACGTGGTCAACAATTGCCTGGAAGTGTTCTCCTATAAACCTGTCCTTAATATTGAACTTTATAAATATCCTACAATCCAAAGCCTTAATTGCTGTCGTTTTGGTCAAGTCACAGTGTAGATCAGGGTGTTCCCAGTCTCATACTGGTGAGGCATGTGACACCCTACAGAAAAATTCAACCAGCATCCATTGTATATTAAAACATTTTGCCACTGATAAAAGGTGCCCTTAAAGGATACCAATCCAGGCGAGGATGGTATTCCTAACTCCTTTATCACAATATTAAATGATGATTTGGAAATCCCAAATTGTTATCCCTATCCTCAAATACTGAATTATTGAATTAACTGTTAATAATTTTTGTAACATCCTTCAGTATGCTAATGACATCGTCCTCTATTACAGCTCAAACTCTGTGGAGGACATAACTTATCGTTTAAATACTGCCTTCCACTATCTCAACCAGTGGTTCTCTGATCATGGCCTGGCATTATCGGTAGCTAAATGTCAAACGGTAGTGTTTACAAAAAACAGAGTAATTCCAAATTTTAATATTTTGTATGATAATATTTCCATTCATCTTGTTTTCTATTATTAAGCGTTTCTATTCTATTGTTAAGCGATTGAATGGAGTTGCCCATGCTGAATATCTCAGCAGGAAATGTGAAAAAGGCATTAATGCTTTGAGAGCTGTGTCTGGTGGGTCGCACACCCTTATGCTCAAAAACTGCTGTACAATGTACAGTTTTATAAGCAAACATAAGATTTATAACGATGACTAATAAAGTAAACAAGTAAAGAAGTGTTAGCAGTTTGTTCTAACAATTATACCTAATTATATCTATATTATAATTAATACTAGTGACTTACCTGTATAAGGTGCAAGTGTCCGTTGTCAAGGCGAGTGCCACCAACTGTATAGTCCTCGGGCGTTTGGTTAAAGCGCAGGTGTACGAGCAGCTCGCCGCCTTTGAGTGATGCGCCTACTAACGTCTCTTCTGTTTGACCGTATCTGTAACGTTGTTAATGAAATTAAATATTATCTTTACATATAAAAGGACATGTTTCCACTGACTGAGGTAAGACGCACGCACAGCCGTAACTTGGACAGATGCTTATTTTCGTAATCTGGACATCCACTAATGGATTTTGAAAATTTTAACCCTTAAGGAATGAAATATGAGATGAAAGTTTGTATGGCAAAAAATTTAAATCAGCACCGATTAATGTTATTTAAGTATATTTAGTAAAGAATGTTTGGTTATCTCAGTTCGGTTATCTTTACCGATGCTATCCACTTACGCCCAATGTTAATAATCAATCCTAATCCATAAATTGCAACCACAGATTGAAATAGACAGAGATGGAAGACGGCATGCAGGTTAGTGATTGGATAGACATGTCGAACAATACAAGATTGACGTTAACTGGAGATAGGAGATACATTAATAACATTGGGCGTTAATATATTGTAATTTTGATAATTTGGGACTTTATTTGATATTGCTCGCAAAAAATACCCTATTTAATATAGAAAAACGTTTAGTTAGAGTAAGTATCTATGAACGCGCGCACGGAATATTTTACGTACTTTTTCTAATATTAAGAATTTTCTTTAGTTACTTTTACTTCTTTGGTTTCATATCAATTACTCAGTTATTTTTTCTATAAATAAGTCTCCACGTATTATTTTTTTACCGTAGATAACCGAACTGAGATAACCAAACACGTATTATTCTTTTTTAGATTATTTAGGCTTTTATTATTTTACTAATTCTAATGACAGCTGACAATAATTTTATAAATATATTTAACAAATATTCGTATAGTTTTTATTATATAGTACCCTACTATTATATAGTATACTATAGGGTGCAGCAGTCCGGATTTTTTTACGATTGGTAGCTCTGCCGTACTTTTACCAATCATGTCATCATAGCCAAAAAGTGTTACATACGCCATCTGTATTACTTAAAACACAAGAAAGGAATCGAAATTTATTTCTTTCGATTCGGGCGGCCATTTTAGAAAGCACGTGTGCGACGGTAAGTTATGTTAATCTATTTGAATTTTTGTTTATATCTGTGATTGTAACTTATTTGCGAGTTACTTATATAATATAAGGAATACTGTTTTGTATTACTTCTTCTTTTATCAAAAAGTGCTAATTTATATCAAATATTATCAAATATATGAATTACCAGTAATATTCCATTTGGTCAACCACTAATGTTTGAGATTTTTATATTTTTAATATTTTCTTTTCTATTTATATTTACTTATAATAATGTAATAAAATATTATATTAAACTTTCAAAAAAATCATACTGTTGTTGACCAGTGGTCCATTACTGGTAAAATCTAAATAATGAGTTTTTCCATTAAAGGACCGTTTTTTGATTGATGCTTTTTTGATATTCTCAAGACGTCTCTTTTATCTCTTCTTTTATTTTATAATATTACGGACACTTATTATTTATTTATTACTTTATCAATGCCCTTTACATTTCTTTTGCAGTCAAAATGCACTTAGAAGTACAACAGGTAAATTATAACAGGTATGTCAGTGGTCTCAATCTCCAAGAATTATTAGGTTAAGCATTATATTAAGTACTATTATAAAAATTGTAGCATTAAGAGTTGCTATGGAGCGCATAAACATAAATAATTTCATATTTTGAGTTGTGTTATTTTACCGATATTTTATTACAAATTATTACAGATACGTCTGTGATCTTATTCTCAAAGAATTATTAGGTTAGGTATTATATTAAATACTACCTATTAATTAAAATTTAATAAGCCACAAAATAGAAGTATTCATATGTAATTTTTAGTACTACTATAATTATAAATTATATATTTCATTGAAATTAGGTAATCATTCCGTAAAATTAAATCGTCTACTCACTTGGGCAAAGATCCCAAATAGAATATCTGTCCCGTGGGTTTCCTAGTCCTTATAAACATGGATATATCGAGGGCCGCGTGGACCGCGCGTCGTGCTGCGTCTGATACTTGCACTGTAACCACTGAATGGGGTTTCGCGGATTCCTGGCCGAACGTAGCTGCTGTGTAATCTGTGGGCACATTGTTATTTTATAGAAATAATTATGATTTTTTAATGTTTAAAATAGATATGTTATAAATAGAGACAATAGTAATCGTTATCAGTCTGTATATATATTATAATGTGATTTATATCAGGGTTGGGTGATTGGAATAAGTTAACTAAATCTGTTTCTCTGTAAATAGGAGTTTATATTATAATAAATATTATTATAAGCACAATTACAATATTATGTACAAACATTGCAAGTAAGTTGCGGTAAGAG
Organism: Heliconius nattereri; assembly: GCA_013403645.1. NCBI lineage: Eukaryota > Metazoa > Arthropoda > Insecta > Lepidoptera > Nymphalidae > Heliconius > Heliconius nattereri. The sequence goes on from JAAIXI010000225.1 coordinate 5,042,740, forward strand.
AAACGACAATTATAGTTAATCATTTGTTTCCGTCTTTTATCTATTATTTTTATCCAAAATGTTTTGGTTTATAGCAATTAATAATTCTTGCTTTTATCTTCATACGTATTCACTTTTTTAATCCTTACGTGGCTGTTAATTAATTATACACATCTGACGGATGTCATAAAAAAGGAACTTTATATATATTATACTTTTGATATATTTATACTTTATATATATTTATACTTTTCTCGGCTTTTTACATAGACACAAGTGTGTATCAAGTGTTTCCTAATATTTTACTTATATTGCATTCTTATGAGCGTTATATTTATATTATAAATAATCTTTTATTTGATACTATTACACAGCTATGTCCAAGTCGACAATTAAAAAAAATAAAGAGTTGTTTATGAAACATCTTCATTTTCATTTCGATTTAGTAGTTTTTGAGATTAATGCGTCCAATCATACCAACTCTAGCCAAGCAATATATTTTATATATGTATATATATCTACAATATTAGTATAAACGTGTAAGTACTTACTGTACTGGCACGTATCGCCCAGATATGGTCTTGGGCAGGTACACCGGAAGGTGGTCCAGTGATCCTCGCAGGCGCCGCCCGACAAGCAGGGGTTGGGTGCGCACTGCGGCGTGCGCGGGCACGAGGCCAGCACGCCGTGTAGAACCGCGCGCGCCGCCCGCACGCCCTCCGGCTCGCCCCCCTCTGCAACCTCTACCACCTCTGAGCTGCCCTCGGTATCCGCGCCGCTTTCAGTTTCTGTTGCATTCTCCAGAGGAAGACTTGTGTTGGCATCCTCAGGTAGTACCTAGTAGAAGAGTTCAAATTAATTCCAAATTTCTATTTTTATAATTTTCTAATAACTATAGTTGTTTTAGAAGAGATGACTGACCCACTGTCCGTTGACGACGACGTCCTGTATACAGCCGATGAAGAAGTTGGGTCCGTGCGTGAGCGTCGCGTAGGAGGAGCCCGCCGTGCCCAGCCGCGTGGACGGGAACGACGTCACCGACGCGTTGAACGCCTCGTTCTGACTGATCGGGTAGATGGTCTGCTCCTCGTTGGCCGCCAGCACCAGATGCGACGAGTTGATTGTCACAAATACCTAAACAAAAATTGACGTGTTGTTTTGGTATTTTTGCTATTTCTTTAATTACTTTTATATAGTCATGTGTGGAGTTTGCTTACTTTTTGCCAATTACTGTCGTTCAGGTTAGACCCTATGAACACCCCTTCCCACTTGTTCAGAAGCGAGGAGTGCAGGTTGAGGCGGCCATTGGAGAGCTCCAAGAAGAAGTAGGTGAGACCACGGCCCATGGCCAGCAGACCGCTGCCCAGCGTGGTCTTGAAGCGGAAGGAGATATCGTAGCCCTCCTCGCGCGAGGTGTTGACCTCGGCGTAGCTGCTCTTCTCCAGCGACATGGTGGTGATGGCCTCGCACGCGGCGCCGTAGTAGCCAGCCGCGCACGAGCAGTTGTAGCGGTGCTCGCTCTCGCCGCGCAGCCACGCCGCGCACGCGCCGCCGTGCCGGCACGGCGCGCCGCGGCAACCCGCCAGCGCCACGCTGCAGTTACGACCGCCCCAGCCCGCGTCGCACGTGCATGAGTAGGAGGCGCGCGCATCCGTGCAGCGGCCGTGCGCGCAAGGCGCGTGGCGCGCGCACTCGTCGATATCGAGTTCGCAGTGCGCGCCCTCGTAGCCGGGCGCACAGGCGCACGAGTAGGCACCCACTCCGTCGCGGCAGGTGGCGCCGTTGCGACAGGGCGCGGAGGCGCACTCGTCCACGTTGACCTCGCAGCGCGCGCCCGCGGTGCCGGCCACGCAAACACACTCATAGCCACCGGCGGCATCGGGTGCGAAGGGCTGGTAGAAAGCGGCGGGCAGCAGCATGTGGGGCTGCGGGCCCACGGACAGTGGCGGCGCGTCACGCGCGCGATAGAGAGCGCGTGTGCTGCGTTGCAGGCACACGCCACCGTGCTGGCAAGGCGCGGAGGCGCACTCGTCCAGGTCGGTCTCGCAATCGCGGCCGGAGTAACCGGGGTGGCAGGCGCATTGGTAGGTGTTGACGTCGTCGTGGCAGGTGCCGCCGTTGCGGCAGGGGTGTGGCGCGCACTCGTCAATGTTTACGTCGCAGTCGGCGCCTGTGTAGCCGGTGCCGGCGCAGTCACACGTGTAGCTGTTGAGCCCGTCGACGCAACGACCGCCGTGCTCACAAGGTTGCGACTGTTGACAATTAAATACGATATTTTTAAAACTATTTATTTTTACCAGTCATTACCAAAATGTTAAAAAATAATAACTCATGAAAAAATTACTTTTGTTTTAAATATTATACCTCACAATCATCAATGTCGATCTCGCAGTGCGGCCCGGTGAGGCCCTCCTGGCACACACACTTGTAGCTCGCTATTCCGTCCACGCAAGTAGAACCAGAGGCGCAAGGGTTAGTTGCACATTCATTAATGTTCACTGAACAATCTTTTCCTGTGAAAACAAGTTATTAAAAACACCATACAAAAAGAAAAAATAAAGACTCGCACATTACGAATCAAATCATACCTTCATATCCTTCTACGCAAGTACATTCGTAATTATTTTCCAAATTTTGACATGTTCCGCCATTTTTGCAGGGAGAAGACAAACATTCATCAATATCTTGTTCGCAACTATCGCCAGTATAGCCTAAAATAAAAAAAGTTATTTTTATAATATTTTGGAAATAAAAAAATATTCATATAGTATACCTAAATATGTAAATAATAGCAACCTGGTTTGCAGTAACACTGATAGGATCCAGGAAGATTAACGCAAACTCCGTGATTGCAAATTTTTGGCATTAACGTACATTCATCTACGTCCAATTCACAAAACCTTCCTGAAAACAAAATAAAAACAATACTATACTCAAAAACACAAAAATCCACTACAGTTTAAAAAAACCTACTAAAACTAACCTTCAACCAAAAATAAAATTAAAATAAAAAATTTACTACATATATCCATCTTGCGAATATCATCTCAATGATAATATGACTAATTTGTTACAGTTAATGGAAATAACAGGCAGCTTCGCGTAGCTAACTTTCACAGTTTGCACAAGTGATTAAGCCCCGGCGATGAATACAAAACAGTTGTGACACAATCACACAGCGCAAACCATTAGCTAATGACTCATTAAATACAATGTTTCATTCATAAAAAACATAAATTCACATAACATTAATATTTAAAATCCTTCACATACTTAAAATAATTATCCATTGATAATAATGTTATATTACATTCTTCTCACATATTTGCGTATAGCAACATTATGCCTCGGTGACAGTGACACATGACAGTCATAAAAAAAACCAATTTGACATTAGCGCTTTTCAAAGACGCGTGCTTTAATGTCACAACAATCGATTTTTTTGAGAAAATGTGCTAAATAATGTTTAAAAATATTGATTAATGATTCAACTAGACTAAAATATTATGCTTGTATTGTTTTTATTGTGTTATCCAATATGATATACTCAGTAAGGAAAATTTTAAGGTTACGTAGTCATTGCAGTGTATTCGGCCGTTTTAATCATGTGAAATCCTCGCAAAGTGGAGATATAACCAAGAAAAAGGATCAATATAGCTATAAAAATAATACATTTCAAGATTATTTACAACAATATAAAGATAAAATTACTTTTAGCTCATATTTAGAACATGAAAAGTTAGAACTTGGTCACTTCAAATATTATATGAAAACCATTTCGAAAGCCAAACGAGAGAAAAATAAAGATTTAGAAGAAAAAAGTTTGCCTCCTTTACCACTGTCTTTAAAGTATTACGTTGATAAAGAGAGACTTATAAATAATGAATCTACAGTAGTTGAAGAACCCACAAAAGTATTTAAACTACCATTTGCAAATACAACTGAAGTTGACATTAATCACGATGATATTGAAATATCAAAACAAGAAAGTATAAAGACAAAATCTGATGAAGAGTTTGATAGATCCTCCATAAACAAGTGGATGACAAATTATGAACATTTTGATGATACTCGTCTTTCTAACAACAAAGAAGAAGAAGCTAGTGATGATGAAGGTGATGATAACGCTTGGTGTAAAAATTATGGAACTCCTGACCCAACAGCGCCAATCAGCCAGGTTCCCTGTGGAGGTTGTGGTGCTCTATTACATTGCAATGAACCAGCCATACCTGGATACTTACCAAGTGAACTTTTTAAGGGGAGAGAATTTGACGAACTGAAAACATTAGAATGTCAGCGATGTCATTTTCTCAAAGAATATAATATTGCTCTAGATGTAACTGTACAACCAGAAGAATATGAAAAACTATTGCAATCTATTAGGTGAATTCTTTGAAAATAAATATTTTTGTGAACTAATACATATTTATTTAAATATCTATAAACAAATGTGTGGTACAATGTGACAATTTGGATACTGTAAACTGTTGCTTGCTTGTGCCCCTGTGCCATGACTGGCTCAACTAGTAATTTTTATTAGTAAGCTAACATAAGTTTTTAATTTACAGGCATTTAAAGTCCTTGGTTCTACTAATGGTAGATCTGTTAGATTTTCCCTGCTCCATCTGGCCTGACATTGTAGACATTATAGGCACTGACAGACCTCTCTTCATTGTTGCTAATAAGGTAAGATAATATTTTATGTGGTGATAATGAATAATTTACATTCTTTTCTTATTTTTACTGCAAACCTTGAAAATGTATATTGAAATATCATAAGTTTCATTGAATTATAATAAGAATAAAAACTAAACAACATTTATTATATTTCAGGTAGATCTATTACCAGGTGACAGTATAGGATATCTGAAAAGGATCAAACAGTCTCTAGTATCAGAAATAAGAAAAACTAGACTAAAAGAAGCAAATATAAAACATGTAGCTTTAATATCAGCAAAAACTGGTTATGGAGTTGAAGATTTAATATCTGCCATGTTCAAACTATGGCTGTACAAAGGGGATGTTTTTCTTGTAGGATGTACCAATGTTGGCAAAAGTTCTCTTTTTAATGCTTTATTACAATCAGACTACTGTAAAGTACATGCTACAGACATAGTGAAGAGAGCAACAGTAAGTCGGTGGCCTGGAACTACATTGAATCTCTTGAAATTTCCAATTAACAGGCCATCTGGATGGAAAATTCAAGAACGGAGTAAAAGACTTCAGTCATATGCAAAATTATTAAGAACTGAGGAAGTGATACGTAAAGAGCAGTTATCTGGAACGAAAGCAACTGAAGCGCCATCTTTAATAGGTCATATTGGCAGGACTTTTACAGAGTATAAACTTTACAATGACAATATTGCTGAGAAGCGTCAACCTTTGACTGTATTAGATGAAAAACATGAGCTTTTTAAGAAAAGTAAGTGGTTATATGACACTCCTGGTCTTATACATCCTGACCAAGTCCTTTCACTGCTTAGCACTGAAGAGCTATTACTCACTATACCAAAGAAGCTCATAAGACCCCAAAGTTATTACTTGTGGCCAGGTTCTACACTTTTAATTGCAGGGTTAGCCAGAGTGGACCTTATTGAATCCCCAAATCCATGCCGTTTCACAATATTTTGCTCTGAAAACCTTCCCATCACTGTTTTAAAGACTGACGTGGCTGATGAAATTTACGACAAGTTCATAGGATCTGAGTTATTTGCTGTACCTTCAGGAGGATTGGAAAGGTTAGAAAACTGGCCAGGGTTAAAGAGATATGGCAAAGATTTCAAATTCAAGGGAGAAGGGCCCAAGGCATGCTGTGGTGATATAGTCCTATCATCCATAGGGTGGGTCTCAGTGACAGCTAAGAAGGATTCCACATGTACAGTGGGTGCTTGGACACCAGAAGCGAGAGGTATTCATCGTCGCTACCCTTCCTTATTGCCAAATTCTATTAATTTAAAAGGTAAAAGAGTAAGAGATACCCCAGCGTATATGGTGGGAAAAGTTTTCGCAGGTGAACAGTAGATTAAGTTTAGATTACATCACAAATAATAAATAGAGCTTTTATTATAATTAAAAGAGTTTAATTTTTTCCTATTTAATTAGTATTTATATATATCTTAATATTATTTTATACATTGCTTTAAAAATAAATTGTTAGCATTAGAAATGTTAAGACTTGCATTATTAATATTTATATTAAGACTTTATAAAAAAAACAAATTATATCTAACAATCTAAAAAATTTTTGTTTTATTGTATATTTTAAAATTTTCTCTTTTGATTATAAAATTTACACTGCTGACCGTTATTCTACCTTTATTGTAAAATAAGTCTAAGCCCTTTCACCTGATACCTCACTTTAACTAGTGGATTTGAAACCAAATTTTGTCTCCCTTTTAAGGCTATTATTTTTCTACCAGTCTATAGTTTTTCATGTAGGTTGACCCCAATCAATTTTGATACCTTTTACAGTGTCGAAATATGCGCTTTTTGCGATATAAACTGCCATTTTTTTAAAGTGAATATAGAAATATGATTATTTCAGGAAATCAAGTGGCTGTAGATTTGAATATATGGTTTGAATTTTGATTAGATATCGAGTGGAAATTCAAGGCGTTCCTAAGGTATAAGCTCTTGACAGAGAAACAATAACAAATACATCTTATAAGAGTTCCGTTTCTCCTTAAAAGGTACGGAACCTTACATATTTTTATACAGTATAAGTATTGATATATTTATTAAATATACATATGGCTATCCTTCATTACATGTTATTTATAATGAAATAAGAAGAGGACAGAACCTTATTCAACTATTGCAGTGTATAGTGTCTATCTAATTAAACTATATTTTTAATATATTGTACTAGCCCCTCAACAAGTTACTTTCTTGTAATTAAGTCAAGGTCGACAATAGTCAAAATATAAAATATTCTGCACTCACCGTTGTACCCGGGCGCGCACTGGCAGCGCACAAGCCCGTCGTCGAGCGCGAGGCACGTGCCGTTGCGGCACGGCGCCGACGCGCACGCGCTGTCTGCGCCCGAAGCCGCGCAACGCCACACGGCCGCCTGCTCCACGCACTCCTGCACCATGGAGAACGTTGCCGTTTGTGTACATTCAGTATTTACCAATAAAAATATAATTCGTAATAAGCAAAAAAAACGTAATCAGTCAAATTAAAAATTTCGTCGTATTTAAAGTAGGTTAAAACGTGCTAAAAGTATTTAAACACCATGTCCCCTTGAATATAAGAAGACACTCGCCTGTCTAGGCGGGCACGAGGCCGCCCTGCAGTCCAGCGCACGTTCGCACTGCAGGCCGCCGTAGCCGAGCCGGCACTCGCACGCGTCGCCTCGGCACGTGGCGCCGTTGAGGCAGTGGCACGCGTCGCCCTCCGCCGCTTCTTCGCCGGCGCCGGCCTCGTCCTCGTCCCCGCCCACCACGGCGTCGCAGCGCAGCCCCGTCCAGCCGGGCTCGCATTCACAGTAGAAGCCAGTTGCCTGCGTGTACAGAACTTATACATTTCAGGTCTTTGGGGCGCATTGGCTAATACATGACAATTGTATTCTAAAATTAGATGGTGGGATAAAGGTGGGAAATGGAGTGTCTTGCATATTCAAAAAAACATAAAGAAAAAGAAGACTATTTATTAATGGAAACAAAATATATTTTTATATATACTTACATATACAGCCAAATAGTTTATTAATAAAAGCAACACTCACGAGGTCCCTACAAGCGACGGCGTGAAGACAAGGCGCGGCGGCGCAGCGCTCCGCTAATGCCTTGCCCGCCGGACCCAGCTCACAGTATGTTCCTATATACGATAACCATTATATATTACACAACTAAGTAAAACTTTAATACTAGATAACTAATACTATTTTATGTTATTCTACTTCTTTTACAATTAAAATATTTATCCATATACTGATAAGCGGCAATATTTCTAATGATATGGAACTAAAGATTTACATCAATTCTTTTTCAAATACCTAATATAATAAACCAAACCATCACAAAGATTTAAAAAAAATATATTACATTTTGTTTACTTACTAATCAATAATTAATTAATTACTAATTAACAATACTAACTAATTAACACTATATCAACTTGACATTCCCATAAAACACTAAGCCATGGAAATAAACGAACGAAAAACATAGAAAACATAAAAAACTTCCTACACCTATTACAAAAACAAAAACCAATTCACAGACCATTCTTAAAGCACATGCATAAAATAACAATATGAGTACACAGATGATATATATAGATAGATTTTCAAAACGTCGACGACCTAAATGAATAGTAAGGGAATTAAACAGCTATCATTCCTTTAATTTGAAATGTGCACACTGTTCATCACAAAAATAATAACTCCTAATTATATGAAGACTTCAAATGTTATTTTAAAGTAAGATCTAACAGGCCGAAAGTAATGTTGGATTACCAAAAATGGTTACTTAAGTGATTAAAATAATATTTAAAATAAATATATTTGTAAGTGTATTTTGCATTACAATATGAAATGAAATAATATTACATTTCAGAACAAAAGCTCTTCCAACAGAAATGTACTGACTTTAAAATGAAATATTTCATTGTAAGCCTTCATTTAACATCTATGACACAATTACAAAACAAGACAACAGATCATTCATCAACAGAGCAGACGATATGGCGGCGCACAGAAGCTGTACAACTTGCACATAGTTGCACAGGGTTTCACAGAGGCTCTGTACCTTATATCTAAGTCTTCTTATCCTAACTAGAGTACGGCAGCAGCACTACCGCTTTACATGTTGAGGACGCGAGCTAAGAAATGTACAAGTTACCTATGTAATTGTTGAAATGTTATAGTTATAAATAGTATTTTTTAATTGTATACAATAACATATAAATTGTAGATTGAAAACAGAAATAAAAAATGTGTTGAAAGATATTTTATATTACATCGTAAAGTAATTTCCAAAGAGTTGAATAATTAATATTGCTTATGTATTGCTGTACCTCATTATTGAAACAAAGAGGGACATAAAGAAAAATCACTTAATAGATAAATAACAACAAACTTGACTAACCCTTGTACCCGGGCGCGCAAGCGCAGTCCAGGCGGTCGGGCCCGCGCACGCACGTGGCGCCGTTGAGGCACACGCCCGCCTCGCATGCCGCCTCTAGCGAGCTGCAGTTGGGCGCCAGACCCGGCGCACCTACACAGATTATCACAACTAAATTTGCTTGTATGAGAAAACATCTAAAAACATACAATTAAAAGCTTAGCTAATAAAAAAGTTAGTTTTAGTTCTTAAAATAATAATATTAATTACAAAACTCATAAATAAATTATAAATAAAACCTGTTGCTATAATGGTGTTGATTGCTAAAGTGGTTAATGCAACAAACACACATATACAACTCACCATAATACCCGAGGTCGCACACACATAACACTTGTTTGGTCACCATCACACCAGCGACCACAGTTGGCATACCTGTCAATTACAACAACAATTAGAAGATACGTGAGAAAATCTGTCATAGGTAGCATTTTTATTTATGTAATGAAACGCTTATCTCAGAAACGGCTCGACCGATTTAAATGTAAATTTCACTATTTTATTTTGGTAAATGTCCTTTAACATTTAATATTTGTTTTATTTCCATTGGTACATAAATCAGGGCTTGAAATAACGTTAAAAAGTTGGTATCGTTACGCCGGGTATCGATAAGCATGATTTATCGTTAAGCATAGGTAACTTGAAGTGCACGCTATCATTAGTTGTCGTTAAAATGGTATCGTTATAAGCTAGTTTTGTTACCGTCCGTCTCGTCTAATAGCAACAGTACCTATATATACTAGTCAAAACAAAATAAGGGCCACTACGTATTTTTGCACTTTGGGTTAATTTATTCACATGAATGCAATCTTGAGTGGTTGATACTTATGGTACGTTCATCTTAAGTGTTTACAAGTCCTATTTGAGTAAACTGCCAGCAAAAAATTGTAAAAGTAGGTAGATTTAGAGATTTTTATGAAGCACTTGATTTGACCCTTATTTAAGTTGATAGTTAAATTCAGTCAAAGTTTGGAAGTAGTCGTGCATAGTTCAAATATTGTTTAGCTATCGTTTTAATTGATCTTTACCGAACACTACGCCATGTATTCGACGACACATGGACTTGCCAACCACAACCAGAGCTGTAACTTTAATTCAAGAAGGACATTCACAACGTTCTGTAGCTCTACAGCTCGGCTTTTCACGAAGAGCGATCCAAAATGCTTGGAATCGTTTTCAAGAGACGGGAACGGTATCCAGAAGACGAGGATCAGGCAGAATTAGATCCACCACCGCACAAGAAGACCGCTATGTTCGCTTGACTGCGCGAAGAGAGCGTTTTATCACCGCTCACGGCTTACAAAATCGCTTGCGGCAAGCCACAGGTACCCGCGTTAGTGATCAAACGATTAGGAACCGGTTGCACGAAGACCAGCAGTTCTCCAGAAGACGAATAGTGCGAATTCCACTAACAAGTGCTCATCGTGCAAATCGTTTAGCGTATGCAAGGCAACGTCTTGCATGGGACATAAGTGACTGGAGTACAGTGTTCTTTACTGATGAGAGTAAAGTGAATTTTTGTAATGATGATAGACGCATTAGGGTTTGGAGACGTGAAGGTGAGCGATTTTCGGATGCTTGCATCCGAAAAAGTGACAGATTCGGGGGTCCCAATGTGATGGTGTGCGGAGGCATCAGTCTATCGGGTAGAACTGAGCTAATAATCCTAAACGGAAGCACTGTAACAGCTCAGAGATACATTGAAGAGGTTATCAGACCTCATGTAGTGCCTTTTGCTCAGAGAATTGGTGCAAGATTCAAGCTGATGCACGACAATGCACCCGCACACACCGCTCGAGCCACAAAAGCAGCTCTAGAAGAAGCTGATATTGAGGTGTTACCTTGGCCCGTGAACAGTCCAGACCTTAATCCGATAGAACACATGTGGGATCTACTCAAAAGAAGCGTTAGAAGTACTGACCGGCCCGTACATAACGAGCGACAGTTAATTCAAGTGCTCAAATCAAGCAAAGGGAGCAAATTCCTCAAGAAACAGTACGACACTTGATTGAAAGTGTCCCTTCCAGGCTTCAGAAATGTGTAGAAAAAAGAGGAGAGACTGCGTCGACAGCGGTCGTATTTTCTTTTGCTATTCCAATTTTTTCTGAATATAGGTACATAGTTGGTTTAACAATCGTTAAGCATTTCATTTTTTAAAGTTAAATGGTTAACAAAATTATTATCATTATAAAAAATATTTTATGAAACTTTCTGTTTCTTTTTCATAAACAGATTCGTATAGCTCAAGCGGGCCAAGCTGCCCAGGTCAATATATAAATATTGTCTTTAAAATGATAATGTTATTAGATTACGAAATTAATAAAGATGAGAGAATAAATAATTGTGTAGTATGAGCGGGCGAGGTCGCGGCAGGTTGGCTAGTGTTGAATATGTATTTGATTTAAAAATTCTCTTACCATGCCAGCCTGACATGCCTAGTTTTTGTATAATACATTTATAAGTAATAATCAGTTATTGTTTTGATAGTCCACTGTTCAGTTTTCAGTTTTGTTTTAACAATGATTTTTCTTTCTAAATCAGAGTACGATGAAAAGAACCTAGCGACAAAACACTTCGTCTTAGGAATTCTAGACTATAAGTTTTGTTGTGTAGCAACATTCATAAGTACGTATTCTTTTACGAGAATACCCTAAGTGCGGATTGAATTGGCGACCATTGCATTTAAAACTAGACGGTCTCAAATGGATGGGATCAAAATATTATTTTAAATAAAAAAAAACAATAAGCTCACCACCTCTACAATGGGACCTGGGCGGGCACGTGACGTCAGCACAGGCACTGGGCGGCGCGGGTGCCGGCAGGGCGGCGGGAGGCGCGGGGGCGGGCGGCGGCGGCGATGGCGCGGGTGGCGTGGGCGGCGTGGAGGGCGGCAAGGGCGCACACAGCGGCGGCTCCGTGCCGCGCGCGCACACGCAGCGGAACCCAGCGCCGTTGTTCTCTTCTACGCAAGCGCCACCTACGCCGCACGGGCCGGATGCGCATGCTGACATCTGTGTACATAGTGTTAGATATTGATTTTATTTATAGTTTAACGCTATATACCGTACATAGTAGTGTAGGCGAGAGAGTGTAGAGGGGGACGCTGGGAACCTAATGTTAAAACGCTACCGTCTCCCAATGACGGAACTCAACTCAATCGCACTTTGAATCGTTAATAGAGCGAGGAAATTAAAATATTAAATATTTTTTCCCCTAAGTGGGAATCCAACTTACGAGTGTTAAGAGTGTTTACGAGTTTAACACTAGGCCCTCAACCTACCCTGCTGTGTGCGGGATACAGTGTAGAGCTCATTCATTTAATTTTAATTATATTTTTATATGCATTTTTTCATATAATAAATATAAGACCATACATTTTTCAATTATAATTCAAGAAAAATAAGCATTACTTATAATAAATCAATGCGCACTCACATGCCTGCACCTATCCCCGGTATACCCCGGCAGACACGCGCACACGAACCCGCCGTAGGTGTCGTAGCAGGCGCCATGCCCGCATACGCCGCGCTCGTCGCATTCGTTGACGTTGGCCTCGCAGCGGGGCCCGCTATAGCCAGTGCCGGCGCAGTCGCAGGTGTAGTTGTTGACGGCGTCTACGCAGCGTCCCCCGTTGAGGCACGGAGAGGGGAACGCTGCGGAGCACTCGTCCACGTCCGTCTCGCAGTTAATGCCGGTGTAGCCTGAGGGGATAACATTATTTTAATTATAAAAATAAATTACACTAGCGGACCCCGATTCGGCTACGCCTGCTTGAACTATAGGAATATTTGTTAAATATATATTATTGAAATTATTTTCAATTATAAATAGAATTAGTAAGAAAATATAAGCCTGAATACTTAAAAAGAATAATAAGTGGAGACATATTATTAGAAAAAATATCTGAGTTATTGAAATGAACCAACAAAAGAAGTAAAAGTAACTATAGGATATTCTTAATATTAGAAAAAGTGTCTAAAGTTCTCCGTGCTTGCGTACATAGATATCGAATCTATGAAATAACTAAACAATTCTTTATATTAAATAGGATAATTTTTGCGAGCAATATCAAATAAAATAAGAAGAGAACCAAAGTGTAGTTTAAGTTAATTATAAACAGCAAATAATTACATAAAAATTAACAATAGTTAGAAAATGTATGAAAATTTATAAAACCGTCAACGTCATCTGCCCGTTCGCGTCGGTCATACTCATACTGTGCCGCCCGAACGCTAGGCCATTTCGAATCAGTGACATCTCCTTAATTATTTATTAGAATGTAAACTATAATTTCAATCTAGATAAAATGTTAAGAGTGACTATTATATTTATTTTCATAAGGATGAATATCAAAATGTCGCGGTAACGGTTGCGTAGCAACGGTTGTTATTAACATGGCAGTGGCGTAGCTAGGGTATTTGCTGCCCGGTGCGGCTTGAGGGACTTGATGCCCCTTTCCTGTTGATGAGTTCTAAAAAAAAAAAACGAAATCGTCGACGTTGACTTCTAAAAAAACGTGATCGTGGACGTTAAGTTCTAAAAAAACAAAGTGATCGTCGACTTTGATACCCTTTTCCTGTTGATGACCGGTGCGACCGCCCCGCTCGCAGCCCCCTAACTACGCCACTGTAACATGGCAGAATAAATTGCATGTCAAATTAGAAATAAGTATTTTAATATATTAGTATATATGTGTAATGTAATGTTATATAGCCTATAGCACTTCTGAGGAATGCAGCTTACATACAAAACAAAAACAAAGCAAATCGGACCAGTAGATCCAGAGATCTTAGCGTTCAAACAAACAAACAAACTTTTCCGCTTTATTATATTAGTATAGATGGTATAGATATAGATTATAGTAGTAAGTATAGTATATAGTGTAGAAGTATAGATATGAAACCGTGACGACGCAAGGGCACCCGGGGTGACTGTAACGTGACGGCTATGAGTTCGATCTTCACTCGAGGGAATGAATTATTATTTCTTAATATTTTCGAATAATTCGCTCTGGCAGCAAAGCAAAAGTCTCCGCGACTCAATGCGCAATGACTCGTAAAATTTGGCGGAAAATGGAGAACAGAGTGTCATAGCATTAGGTTCCCTCTGCCTACCCGACTGTACCCGAGATACAACGTTAAGCTCATTTGATTTGAAAAATTTATCAATTATTTTGTCGTAAGTGTTCTAAGATTTTTTTATCACTACAATGGGTAGGGTGTCTCATGACTTTAACTAAAGTTGTATAAGTACGTCAGTGCTACACTATATGCACTGTATACACAGTGGGGATATAATAAAGAAGAGAATAATATAACATATTCAAATATTCCACACGGATTATTGTAATTCCACAACCGTTAGTCATCTTGATTGTTTGCAAATGCGACCAAACTTCTAAGGTAAGTAACAAGAAGATTTCATTCATTCCTTGACTTTCATAAATTAAATACAACACAAGGGTGCGACAGTGGCGGAGAACAGAATGTATTAACAGCAGGTACTAACCAGGAGGGCAGTCGCACAGGTAGTGGTCGGTACCGGCGGGCACCCGGCAAGTACCGCCGTTGAGGCACGGCCGCGCCACACACTGCGGGTCCAGGGACTCTTCTAACTCGCAGTATTTACCTGGAAATAATAGAACAATAGTCAACTATTATCAAAGTGACTAGCAGTGGTAAAAATATTAGTATTGCCAAAATGATAAATGACGGCTAAATACGTATACGTAGACGCAGTGCCGGCTTTAGCACTACCGGCGCCCTAGGCGAAGATTTTTCGGCGCCCCCTAACTAAAATTCAATAACATACAAAAAAGGGAGTCTGGCCAACAAAAGCTATAACCCCGTTATTTATTGAGCAGCAACACTGTTACATGATAGTCAATCCAGCAGCTCTGAAGAATCGAATATGGGTGTGGATTATTTAGATTTTGACTACGATTCATAAATAAACAGTTTTATACTAAAGTAGTGTTTTTTTTCCCTTTATACATATAATTATCATGCCATCATACGCAAAAAACGGTATCCCTAGAGCGTGTGAAAATTTCATCCCCACTTTGGAATCCTTAATTTAGAGGGTTATTTAATAAATTACAAAACGAATGGTCCCGTGGACAGTATATCTTACTAAAAATATTTTCAAATTTCCCACCACCGTTCCCAATTTCCCCCCCCAATCAAAAAGTGTATAATGTAACCTTTGTTCTACTAAGAGACGCGTCTTTTGAGGTATCACTCGACGTTACGTAAAAAGCGGAGGGGGTTCCCCTCTTCTACTCCCCCATTTTTTCCCCAATCGGAAAAAGCCCATGATATTCGCTCAGTTTTTATAAAAGGAACACGTGTGCCAATTTTCGTGCAAATCCCTTGAAAACTGTGGTCTCTAGATCAAAACAAACAAACGGACAAACTGACGAAAGCAAAATCGGCCTATCTTGTCGAAACGGAGACCTCGCTTCGCTCGGTCAATAAGATTAATATCTACACTATGGGTTATATAAATTCATCAGAAATATAAAAAAAATAAATTAATAGTATCAAAACTTAAAATTCATAGTATGCATTGTATTATCAGCATAACTTTATTTGAATTTACCGCGCTTTGCCGGGTTCGGCTTTTGTTGCCCAGACTCTAGCCTTTCTATCTGCGAACTCTTTTATTAGACATTCAAAGTCTATGTTTTCTGCAATTTTATTTTCGATTAACAAAGTTGTTCAGTTTGTTAATCTAGATTGCTAGATTGTCGATCGCAGGTGTCTCCTTAATAGCTCCAACTTTGAAAACCCTCCTCGTATTTTGATGCGGTTTTCACTATTATGTCGAGTATTTCTCAGGGAAGGTTTATATATAGTTTATTATTTGTACATTCTTAAATAAGATAAATGTGTATAAAGTCCTACCCGTTGAGACACTTTCGCGCATGCGCTGCTTTGATGGTAAGTACTACATGAAAATAATGTACTGGAGTATTGTTTCTCTTAATAAGATCTACAAAAAAGTCAGCGACAGCATATTCGTATCTTTTAAGGATAACGTTTAGTGATCATTTTTCTGTCTAAAAATAGTAATTTCAATATATTTTTTATTGTGAGGGATATTTTTCCATAATGGTATTAATCCTTATCCTTTAAAATAATTTATTAATTTTCTACATTAAACGAGAATAAAATTTGCTTTTTACATTATTTCGAAATTGCGAATAGTTTTAGAGAAAAACGCAATTAATTGTTGACACATCACGCCGTTGACACCTCGGCTGTATCGAGTCAAGTTTCACTTATGCCTTACTCTCAGCATATAAATAATTATATTAGTTACGTGGGCCATTTAATGTAGATCAAAACTGTCTTCTACTGTTTTTAATTTTAATAAGTACTTTAGAAGTTGTTACAATATCATAAATCCTTGCTGCGAAGGGCTTGCCACTCGCCATGCGTCCCTTCGCGCACCGCGACGTTTTGCTTCCGCCGCGCCCGTCTACCTTACACGCATCGGTGGTCCAGTGGTAAAATGCTCGCCTGCCACGCAGCCGGTCCGGGTTTGATTACCGGCCGATGCATTCTATTTAATTTTCCTCACAGGCAGCCACGTAGTACTTGCTTTTCATCAGGGACAGAGTACCGTCTTCCCTACCCAAGCGGTGTCGCTGTAAAAGCCAATAGGGCTAACAGCATTAACCGTCAGAGAACCAAGGCCCTAATGTCGTTCGGAGCTACTACTGGCAAAGTAAATTTAGAAGTGATTGCACGTACTTTGGAGTTATCCAATAATTATAATGTATTTCCACGCGACATAGTTGGTTACATCTTTAATCAATAATTATCTATTAACAACCTAGTAACAAATCACATCGACTACAANAGCGGACGCGCGCAGCTTCGCTTGCGTATTTAGGGGTGAATTCTAATAACCCATGAAACATGTGTTCGATTAAATATTTTTAAGAGTCTAAATTTCAAATTTTATAAAAATCGGTTGCGATTTAAAGATTTTTCCATACAAACTTTCAACCCCTTATTTGTACCCTTAGGGGGTGAATTCTAGAAAACCATGAAACACATGTTCAATTAAATATTTTT
Organism: Heliconius nattereri; assembly: GCA_013403645.1. NCBI lineage: Eukaryota > Metazoa > Arthropoda > Insecta > Lepidoptera > Nymphalidae > Heliconius > Heliconius nattereri. The sequence continues at coordinate 5,059,928 of JAAIXI010000225.1, forward strand.
AAGAGTCTAAATATTAAATTTTATAAAAATCGGTGGCGATTTAAGAATTTTGCCATACAAACTTTCAACCCTTTATTTGCACCCTTAGAGGGAGAATTCTAGAAAACGATGAAACACGTGTTCAATTAAATACTTTTAAAAATCTAAATTTCAAATTTTATAAAAATCGGTGCCGATTTAATTTTTTTTCCATACAAACTTTCAACCCCTATTTTACCCCTTTAGGGTTAACATTTTTCAAAATCCCTTCTTAGTGGATGTCCAGATTATGAAAGTAAACATCTGTCTAAATTTCATGTTTCTCATCAGCGGTTACGGCTGTGCGTGCGTGCTGTCTAAAGTCCTTTTATATATATAGATAGATAAAGGGTTAGTAGTATAAGTAATATTTTACAAAATTGTTATCTTATACTTTAATATTATTATATCTAATATATTTGCATAAAATTTGCAGAAAGGAGTAAATACAAACTTTAATAAATGATTCTGTTTATCACCAACAAATACAGATTTATTATACGTATAAATATAGATATGGATTGCTGTATATTTGCAGGCAAACTCATGGCTTCACTTCATTCAAATGCCGATAAATTTTTTAATGAACCGATTTTGATGAAACTAATTTTAGATGTTAAGTTGAGTTAAAACAAAGCAATGGTAAAAGTTTCAAGTAAATCGGTTCAGTACTTTCGGAGATTAACGTGACCATACATACAGACAGACAGAGAAACGGACAAGAAATTTTAAAAAAAAATTTTTGCTTTCTATTTTCCTTTTTAAGTGTCCCTCTATCCATTTCAGTAAAAAATACTAAATGTACAGATAAAATATTTTTACTGTTTTATTATAAGCATAGCTGATATTTGGTAGATTCGGACACATACAGATTTATCCAATATAAACAAAATATATCCAAAAATCAATCTTATGTTGTTTTAAAGAAAACTTCAAAATAATATTAATTGGTCCTAATTTGAAACTTTAAAAATATTTCTGAATCGTAAACTGAATATAAATATTATAATCATAACTTATTGTTATGATTACCTTACTTTTAAGATTAAATTAAGACAAAAATACCTCAAATAGTATGTATCTCACCATGATAGTGTGGCGGGCACAAGCAGGTGTAGTCCCCCCGGACGTCCTCCACGCATCGCGCGTTGTGGCTGCAGGGGGACGAGGCGCAGGGGTCCCCCGCGTCCACCTCGCAGTTGTTGCCCGTGTAGCGAGCCGTGCAGTGGCAGGAGTACCTGGATGGTGGACGTGTAAAAAAATTGTTCTTGGTTTATGCAATAACTCAAAAGTCATCAATACGAAGTCTATCTCGGAACTCACTTATCGTGTTTAGATATGCAGGTGCCGTGTCGTAAGCACGGCTCGTTGTAACAGTGGTCCTTCGGTGGTATTCTCAGCACGTCTTTTCTGTCTATACCTGCAGGTGACGACAATTCACACAATATCAATGAAAATATGAATATTTATTACACCAATAAAAAAATTATTATGCCTGTCAGTCACTCATTAAGGGAACAGTTTTATAGATATAGATGTATAGAAACCACTAGAACCAGGGATCGCTCTATATTTACTTCACCATAACAAGCCAGTAATACTCACAATCATCAGTAGTAAGAGGGCAAGTCCCGAATCGGACCGTAGTCTGTAATACATGGGTCGCGTGGAATTCTAACTGAGGACCCTCGTGCACGCACCCGCTGAACAGGTTGCCAACCAGCACCACTGCGCCGTCCGCCTCTAGAGGACTCGGCGATAGTAGCTCTGGGTTCCATGTCACGTTCGATATCACCTATTGAACATTTTTTTGTTATTTTCCTGTTCTGCCAGACAAGGCGTCGTCTGAAACTGCTACATCTCCCGTACACTTGTAACAGGGTACGCAGAGAGAACTTAGTGTAGAAGACTTTTAAGCACTATATTCTCTACTATTCACCCAGTTAAAAAAATATTTAGTTCCCTGAGTGCTGGTCTATCCATATACAGAAATTGCAACGACGAGAATTGAACCTACAGCCATAAGCGGGCATGTATGCTAGTTAGAAGCATTTACGAGTATAAAGCGTACAAAACAAAAAATATAGAAGCAATTTTCTCAGACTCGGGTATTGTTAGTGTGCCTTTTAAGTTTTATATGATGTTGAAAGGTTTATTGGTTGATATTTATCTTGTTATTAAAATAACTTTAATTACTACAATACTTTTAAATACATTCAAAATACAAATATACAGCGATAGTTTTTGGTTCAATTCCAATTCAGGGGACCTTTTGCATAATAATAAAAACATGTTTGTTTCCTCGGTGTGGTTAAATAAAATGCGGCGTTGAGTTTCGCCTCACAAATCACAATATATTTGACGTGTTAACTATCGTTATCCTATAGTGTACGTATTAACTATCCGTTTGATTAATAGAAACATTATAAAGGTAATTAAAATACATGGAAGGTAAAGGCTAAGACGAGGACAGGCGTAACATTCTTGAAACCTAAGATGTAATCTCATACAATACGCTGATCTAGCGATAATACGAATATTTGATTAAATATATATATATCGTAAGACCAACTTATAAAAGTTTACAAGCTAAGTTGCCGGGTATATGCACCCCGTCAAGGGGCCATAGACTTGAAGATTTGATATATTTTCAGCTTGATGACCTCCACGAGATCTCGAGATAAATGGTCTTAACGGACGGACACATAAGAGTTTCTTTTTGATCTTTTGAGGTACTTATGCCTAAAAATGTTCAAATACCTGAGTGTCTTTATCGACTTCCAGCAGCAGCGAGGGCGGATTTGGCTTGTATCGCAACGCGACCCAGTGCCAACGATTGTCCAGGGTCTCCTTAGCGAGGCCTACTTCACGGTGGGGCTCCCCGGGCCTCGCCCACGATACCACTACTTGTTCGTATAGCGCCGTTACATGAAGTGTGTAGCCCTCGTACCTCTGGGAGAACAGCTCGCCACCTGGTAAGGAGAAAAACGATATGTCTACTATATTTGATTAGCTATTCTTATGTTCTAGTCTGCATTACTACGGCAGTACTTACTTAAAATACTTGTTTTATATTTTCCCAGAAATCACACTAATACAAAGTTACAGAACATTACGCAGTTGTTTATTATAATTCTATTATATATATATATATATATATTTCTTTCCTATGCAAATTCTTAAACGTTGGGTGAGAAAAAAAAATTGCGGCAAGCGTTGTTGGATCAAACAAGCAGAGGACGAAGAGAGAGAGAGAGAGAGAAAGAGTTTATTGAAATGTATTTTTCAATATAATTAATAAAAAAAATATCCGCAACAATGGTCACCCTTCATTATATTAAGGAAACATGTTGTATATGTGTGTATATTAATACCTTATAGGAGATCGATATTTGTAAACATTTATTTAATTAGATAATTTAGTTGTTTCAAAATGATAATTTAAATTAATATTAGTATTTAGAAAAAAAAAATTGCAAAGACCCAATGTTATGGATTATTATTTAACTTGAAATATAAGGATGATTTTTTACTTAATATGATTAAAATCATCATTTAACAGGTGAACAAATAGAATAAACATAGATTTTAAGATTGACCTTCTATTATATAATATTTTACTTTAAAACATAAGGCAGACCGCGCATTTCATCGTCTATTCTCATAGTCAAACGGAACAGGAATAAAATATTTCAAACGCTGGCAACCCCTGTTTGCGGCAGCTATTTTCTAAGCAACCATGTCTTATAGTGTTCAGAAAAAAAAAGCTTTAATTTGATATATAATTCATTAAAAAAACACATGAGTGCAAATTATTAACATTAAGTGACCTGTTTAAACCGGGCAATCCTAGACTTGCGGCAGACTGAGAGCTGACAACACTTAATTTTCCAATTCCTTATGCGATTCATATAAAAAACGTATGAGTGCAATTTCCTCAAAAAACGAGTTACAAAAAATGTAATTAAAGGTGATTGCGGCAGGATTCTTTTAGGCAACCCAGGTGTAATCTGTTCTACTAATCATGAATTATTCATTAATATAAGTTTAATTAAGAAAACTGATACCTGCAGGTTTTAGCGGTGGGATCTCCACCTATAACAAGAATGATATAAAAGTGGTCGATGCACCTACCAGAAATGTATAGTGTTTACTCGGTAGGTACTTTACACAATATGGCTTCTCTGTCTCAGACACGTGAGAATGTATGACGTGACGATGACAAAATAGCCATGGTGAAGTCAGTTCCCTTTTCAGTTACGTCACAATGCATTCAGTGTCAAAATGTACGGAAAGAGAATAGCTGAGGTTTCGTATGTGTGCCCCGCTATTTTTGCTCCCTTTCCTTCCAAGCATTTTTCCCAAGAAGGACAACAAATATGTAGAGGCAGTATTCGTAAATGATGAAAACAAAAAGTGGTTCGATCACGAAGGCGGACTTACAATCGCAGGCACTCGCTCCTCTGCTTTTTCAACCAAATTCATTACTTACAAATTATAATATACGAAAGTTGCCTCATAAATATTTGATTTTTTATTGTGACTAAAAATAAATGAATAATACGTTTATGAAAGCTGAAATGATAGTATGAAAAGAAAGGCGAGAGGCAATTAACGCGAGTTTAATTATTTTATCACTTCAACCCTCAACCGGATTAAAAGTGTTGGCACCTATGAAATATAAAAGACGCATGATTCAAATTATCATTTTGAATAATCTGTCAAACAAATGAATATTATATATTTAAATGAATTCTTTCAATTTTCCTGCTGGCGCGGGCGCGGCGTTAAGTGACGGCTTCGGCTGTTAGTCCGCTATTTTGCAATGAATGAACGATTTGTTTGTATCGACGATTGATGTTTATATCTATTATAAAACTATTCCAACAGTGTAGTTGATCAGTGGGCGTCGACCCGCGCAGCGCGACAGCTTCACATGTGAATGTATATATCATTGAAATATAAGGCTAACACCTGAACTCGGATACATCTGGAGGAGGCCTACGTGACAAAGGAATCTTAGCACTAGATTCCTGCCTATCATAAAGATATACTTGTCTTAGAATCCATCCAATTGTACGAGTAAAGCATAAGTCAATCGATTAAAGTATAGATAGATACCTACATTGTAATTGCGCCACCTCAAATGTCCTATATAGTTTTTAATAATGTTGGTATTGACATCGCATGGCATTGGAGGAAGAATCGTTTTCTTAAATTATTTGAAGAATTAGGACCACAAGAACTACATAAGTTCCAACATATTATTTATATATGCGACTTTACTTGTTGAGTTTCTGTGTAATAAAACTAGAATAAATACACGACCCTCTTTTGCGTCGTGATTTCAGGTAATAAAACAAATAAAACTGCTTTATAAACAAATGGTTATTTCGAATTTGTATGTTATTATAACATTGGAAATAAGAAATTACTTCTTTTAAATACTTTGTACTTGCAACGCTATATAAAATCAACTAAGGCTATAAAAATACCTGTTTATGTACATGAGGAATGATGGGTAAGTAATATATAAATATGTACGTGATAGTCATGCTACTTATGTGGCATTGGAGACGGGCCGTATTGGCGCGCAGTGGCATAGCGTCTCACTGAAAACGCAACGGATGTCGGTTCGATTCTCACACGTGATATTTAATTATTTACTCGCTCTGGCAACAACACAAAGAGCAACGTTGAGTTACATCACCAATCGAAAATTAGGCAGTGCGTGGAAAACGGAGTGTTTTAACTAGGTTCCGTCTACCTAACCTGCTAAATGAGAGCATATACAGCGTGAATAGCGTGTCTTTATATAGCAAGCGTAAGATAAACTAGACACAGTTATATGATAGGCGCGTTCCCAGAAACGAAAGTCTATCAGGGTTTTCCTAGCGATGCAAATGTAGCTTCGGTTACCATTTTCCTGTTTTATACGGCTACAGTATTTACTGTTTACTAAGCTTTCATCGTCTCGATTAGGTTATACATATATTCATTAATTATTTATTTATATAACATATTTTTTAATGGTTAAAAATATTATAATTATATACAAAACGGTATCAATTTTAAAATTAACAAAAGAATAGGTACTAGATATATAGCTTATATATATAGCGCATTCAAACAAACAATCCCTTCTGCTTTGTTATATTGCGCTTTTAATGTTCGTCGTTAACGTCAAAAATAAGAACCCTTACATGTATCTACACTAAGTGAACTCTCCAACTAGGATTTCAATTCTCAAATTACAACTTCTAAGCAATTAGAGCTTTTCCAAGTTAACCATGCCCATGTCCCACTGAATGTTCTTTACGTTTCGGAGTTATTATCATAAACGCGTATAAGCCTAACATCCCATCTGTCCCACGCTTACCTCATGTCATGAGATAGAACGACAACGTCAATAAAGGAAGTAAGCATTATGACAGGTTTGTTTGTGATGTTGTAATATTTGAGAATGAGGTTCGTTCTTCGCTCTGGTGTCAAGGCTTTTGCCTTTGAGTTGCAGCGTTGAGTTCCGCCACTCAACACGCAATGCCTCCAGAACTTAGCGGAAAGTGGGGAACGGAGTGTCTTAATACTAGGTGCCCCCTGCCTACCCTGCTGTGTGCGGGATACAGCGTGAAGCGCATTTATTTATTTTTTAAATTATACGTTATCAATACTCACCGACACAAGTCCTAAAGCTGAGCCCGACGAGCTGTTTGAGTGAGAAGGGCTTGGCGAGGCGGATGAAAGAGGAGCCATTGAAGTACGCCTCGGGGCGCTCCGACGGGCCGAGCGGGGCGGCCGCGAGGACGCCTGATGTCGCTGCCAGTACTAGTGTGAGGCAGACTGCAACAAAAAAAAACGTTTATAATACTTATAGATTATAAAAAAATGTCTTTTGAAAGTACCATTCATTCAAGAATTAAAATCATGTTCATAAATTAAAAGATTTTATATTATAGTGTAATTAATAACAATTACCTACACGAATCATATAATAGCTAATACAACAATTTACAATATTTTTTGTAAGTTTTTGCATAATGAAAGCGTTAAAACATGTATTTTGGTTATATGTATATATACGAGTAAAAGGACTTGTCCTCACTGACTGAGATAAGACGCGCGCACAGCCGTAACCGCTGTGCGTAGACACGTGAAATTTGGACAGATGTTTACTTTCGTAATCTGGACATCCACTAAGAAGGGATTTTGAAAAATTTTAACCCTAAAGGGAAATAGGGGTTGAAAGTTTGTATGGGAAAAAAAAATAAATCGGCACCGATTTTTATAAAATTTGAAATTTAGATTTTTAAAAGTATTTCATTGAACACTTGTTTCATCGTTTTCTAGAATTCTCCCCCTAAGGGTGGAAATAAGGGGTTGAAAGTTTGTATGAAAAAATATTTAAATCGCCACCGAGTTTTATAAAATTTGAAATTTAGACTCTTCAAAATATTTCATTGAACACATGGTTTATTAGAATTCACCCCTAAATAAGCAAGCGAAGCTGCGCGCGTCCGCTAGTAGTTTAATAATACTTAAGTATATTTTGTTCAAGAGGTACAGAAATATTTACGAAAACATAATTATTTTATTGCATATTTCAAATATCGATCCGAATGGAGAATCATATTTATAGTTTTTGTTAAAAAAACAAGAAAAATAATCTGTATAAAAATAAGTTTAAAGCAGCCGACACGGCCCACTTTACATAAACAGCGAGACGCTGTACCAGGTGACTGTCACAAACGTGAGCGTAATCTCATTATATGGATTTGTTTTCATAAAACGTGTCATGTGTCAGTCGTCGAACCTAGCCGGAGTTTAACGCCGCAATTAGCACAACAGTATACGTTCATTAGTACCCACTCGAATATGACAGCTTCAACTAATCGAATTATAATCGATTGGCCACGGACTCGACTCCGACAGTCTCTTGTTGAAATGAGCTTTATGTAGTGAAAAGTGCAAAATGGGAAAGCTGGCGAAACCCGTGAACAGCGCGAGATGGGAACTACAGTGTGATGCGGAGATAGCATTGTTGCTATGAAAGTGGTGTTTTCCAATAGCTCTCGTGTCACTTTTCACAATCATTGACATTATGTAAAATATATAAAATACAACGTTTTTACAATAATAATACATTTAGTAATATGAATGTTCAAGATTCAGAGTTCCTAAATGCATCATACACTTGTATGTACACATGTATGTACAACAGCTAACTTCAATAAATAAACAAATATCACCTCTATCACAATAGCAATAAACAATATATTTGTATAAACGACAAGTTGCGTGCGGTATATGCAATGCAATCGTAGAAGCAGCAAACGGGTTGGCGAAGTGAATGTTCTTTCTGTTATTGCCTTAGAAATGAAAATTACTAAACGAATTTATTACTAAATCGTTTCATAATCGTTTATATTAGTGCGATGTTGAGTTAGCGTCGCTTCTATAAACTACTGGATGTTGTGTTGGTACAGCAGGGTAGGTAGAGGGAATTTAGTACTAAGACACTCCGTTCCCCAGACAGACCCCGAGATTTTGACTAAATATAATGTAAATTTAAAATTTGTACAATTTTAAGCTGCGATATAAACTTAAACCTTTATTTTATTCACTTTCTTATTTGGTCAATAAGAAAAACATACCCCCACTTAAACAATATTTCACAAGGATAGTTAGACAAATTGCTCATTCTACAGTCGAGGACTACCTGGAACTTGTGACCCAACCCAAGTGTAGGGACCCCCTTGGAAATATGTATAATAATGTTTGCCTCTCTATAACCAATATCTTGAAATATGTGGAAATTAAATATGAATGTATTAAAGTTTTAACCTGTAACTATTTAAATATTACTATTTAAATAGTTACAGGTTAAAACTCACCGGTACTACTGGAGTTGCCAGTACCTACTTGCGCTTAACTAGTAGCCAGTTACCGTGGCCAGCACTCACCACACAACGTTACCTACGAGTATCGTCCTAACAGGCAGGACAAGACGGGACGTCTGGGAGAGATCTCCTCCAACTTCTTACGGTAGGTTCTATTTGGAACTAGCAGAACGACTACCGCCTACCTCGGTGGCTGCCAAGGTTTTATACCATCCGTGTTTAAAATCAATGTGTGCAAAGTTTATTAAAAGCAGCCGACAGCGAGAGAAATAATATTTACTTACGCAAAATATTTTTTTTTATACTAATTAACATAAAATATAGCTTTTTGAAATATATTGTGCAGTATTATTGCCGTGCAAAGCGGTGGGACAGCTCCTAAATGTAATCGCAATAGATGTGGATTCGATTCTCACTCAGGAAAACTGTTGTATTTAATTATTTTCACATGAGGGTTGAGTTCCGCTACTAAACAAGCAATACCGCGAATGTTGGGAACCAGGTTTCTATGCGGGAAAAGAAGCGATTTGTTGCAATTGACCCCAATAAATATATAATCGTTATACTTACACATAATATAATTTTTCACATTAAAATTCCACCTACACACTGGTTTAGTAGTCTCCAAACACGTACAAACACACAAGTCACGTTCCGCCATCTTGCCCACTTCCTTTTCCTCGAGCCGGTATTGGTATTACGATATACTATCTTATTATTTTATACTGACAACTGACTACATTTTCTCATAGCATGATTCATTTCAAATTGGAGGTATAAGTCATTGTACTTTGAGGTCAAAAATCACGAGGTATGCGAGTAAACGCAAATAAGCTCGCCGAATTATTAATTTTTTTTTTTTTATGTTGTAACAAAGAAAATTAAATATTAGTCTGTCAAATTTATTAAGTAATTTAAGGCGATGTGCTATCAACCACATGTAAAATGAACTATAATTAGAGAATGGAACAAAATAATAATTACTTTCTTCTCGATTACAATTAAATATTGGATTTGTACAGTTTATTACCCAAATCTTTCTTACAGGTATAAAATTTTTCAACGTAGCGGGACACTCCAAGCCAATGAACTACCGTACTTATCAAACAATATCAAAACTTATTTAGCTTATAAGCTTTCTACAACTTATTTAGTTCTGACCGATTGACTAGAAATTTTGTAGGTTTTTTAGTACTTTTAATAAAAAAACTTAACTTATATGTTGTTGGCATTTCTGGATATATTTTTACAAATTTATTTTCTTTTTTCAAATTTCTTTCAAAGATTAATCTTTGAGTACAGGAAAATATACTTATTATATTAAGCTTCCTTAATTTATGAATAACATTTTAAAACACGTTAAAATATTTATGGGGAAAATCAATATGTACAGCAGCATATTATTGCCCTTTTATGTTATAGTCTTAAATACTGCTTTGTAATAATTTAATAATAACAATAACAGTTCTAAGAAGATTTTCTAAGGATTTTATTACAATATTTAAGTTGTATATTATAGAAAAGTATATTCTGTTAGTCACTGCAAATAAATGAGAATTGCTTTTAGAATTAACTTGAACAGGCTGGTTTTGGTCGAATAGTTTTCGATCCGTTTTACCTTTTAAAACAAATTGCGTTATTTTTACTCGTATAAATACTTCATAATACGTAAACAATACATAAAAACTTTGATAATTCTAATTTAAATTCAAATTCTAAATATTCTTTATTCAAATAAACTTATTATAAGCACTTTTGAATCGTCGAATGGACATATGAACAAAAAGCTATCACCGGTTCGGAAGGCACTTCTGCTGACAAGAGCCGGCAAGAAACTCAACAGTTGCCTCTTTTCAAAATCAAAGGAATCTCGTTCCTATCGTATGATTGTCACTATGTTTACTATAAGAATGTACATTTTGTCGGACAAAGAGAATATTATCTATATATATAAAAGGACGTCCTCACTGACTGAGGTAAGACGCGCGCACACCCGTAGCCGCTGATGGTAGAAACGTGAAATTTGGGCAGATGTTTACTTTCGTAAACTGGACATCCACTAAGAAGGGATTTTGAAAAATGTTAACTCTAAAGGGGTAAAATAGGGGTTGAAAGTTTGTATGGAAAAAAAATTAAATCGGCACCGATTTTCATAAAATTTGAAATTTAGACTCTTTAAAAATATTTCATTGAACACATGTTTCGTGGTTTATTAGAATTCACCCCTAAATAAGCAAGCGAAGCTAGTAGCGCGCGCGTCCGCTAGTAGTATATAAATTGCGAAGCAACTGTAAGAATACCTGCATCTTTGAAAACGTCTCGCAGATAATCTCGCGCTCTTAGTTTTTAATAATATTATTATAGTAATAAGGGTTATAATATGTTTATTGTAATAAGGATTACTAGCCTGGGAACCTAGTGTAAAAGCACTCCGCCGTGCATTGCCTCGTTACCAGAGCGAGGAAATGAAAATATTAAATTACATTTCTCCAAGTGGACATCGAACCCACAACCACCGCATTTTACAGTCGCACACTTGGGTGGAAGGGACGGGAAGTGACGACTGACATCACACATCCCTATTCAAAATTGTATCTCCAAGAGCACTGGTAGTTTTCTTTTGACAGTAACCCTTAACAACTTAACATATTTTCTTATTAAATCCAATTTATTTGCCATTCAATACATGGATATTTTTGCACACTCTGCTATTTGCGAATATAGCATGAAGCTAAAAAACTTTACTGGTCCAAATTTTTGTTTCTTTTTATGTTTTGTATATTTTGAGTTACTTACTTCAATTGCTAAATCCCAAATAAACGTTAATACCTTGAACCGTAGCTCAATTTACCAGCCTCACAACGGCAACGGCCCAGTAAGGCCGGCACTTGCGGTACAGGTAATCATCCATTGTTGAGAACAACAATGAAGACGCCTCTCGCTCTTATCTCCAAGTGATGAAGGCTAGTATCCATTATGACTAACTAACTTGGAGCCGTGGTGGAAACTGTTCGTGTATCTATACTAATATAATAAAGCGGAAGAGTTTGTTTGTTTGTTTGAACGCTAAGATCTCTGGATCTACTGGTCCGATTTACTTTGTTTATGTTTTGTATGAAAGCTGCATTCTTCAGAAGTGCTATAGGCTATATAACATTACATTACACATATAAACTAATATATTTTAAAGTACTTTCTAATTTGACATGCAATTTATTCTGCCATGTTAATAACAACCGTCGTTGCTAAGCAACGGTTTGCAAAGTTTGTTTGTTGTTTTAAGAAAACGTCACCCAAAATGAACTTATATTTTGATATTCATCCTTATAAAAATAAATATAAAAGTCACTTTTAGCATTTTATCTAGATTGAAATTATAGTTTACTGTATAACATTCTAATAAATAATTAAGGAGATGTCACTGATTCGAAATGACCTAGCCTTCGGGCGGCATAGTATGACCGACGCGAACGGGCAGATGACGTTGACGGTTTTATAAATTTTCATACATTTTCGAACTATTGTTAATTTTTATGTAATTATTTGCTGTTTATAATTTATTTAAACTACACTTTGGTTCTCTTCTTATTTTATTTGATATTGCTCGCAAAAATTAACCTATTTAATATAGAAAAATGTTTAGTTATTTCATAGAGTCGATATCTACGAGTATGTACGCACGCACGGAAAACTTTAGGTACTTTTTCTAATATTAAGAATATCCTTTAGTTACTTTTACTTCTTTTGTTGGTTCATTTCAATAACTCAGATATTTTTTCTAATAATATGTCTCTACTTATTATTGTTTCTGATTATTTAGGTTTATATTTTCTTACTAATTCTATTGAAAACTGAAAATAATTTCATAAATATATTTTAAACATTCTTATAGTTCAAGCAGGCGTAGCCGCGTCCGGGTCCACTTGTATAATATATAATAGGCATGGGCTTTAAATCCTAATTAATTGTGTGGAAAGGGAAAAAAATAGGTTCTTTTTATATTTTTGGTAAAAGAAGTCATAATAGTGTCTGTCAAACCTTTAGTTTATTCTTATCAAAATAAATAAAATAACGTTTTATTTCTTCAACTAATATCACAAAGCTGAACAGTTCCTTTGATTGAAGTTTGTTTTCACTTATCTCTATTGAACAAATGAGATTTGTGCTGAAATGATTCCATTCATTTCCAGATTGAGAAGTTTCGATCGTTTCGATGTAGTCCACTGTATCTCCCGCCAGAATTTCTTCGGCTACTTAGAAAGATTCGATGCACAAATATTATTTTAACACTACCTTTCTATGTTCCCTATGCCTATTCTCCTATGTGTGCGGGATACAGCGTAGACGTGAAAAAAAAATTAAGAACGCGCGTGAATCTGTAAATAAAAACTAGTTACCTATATTTTCTATACAATATTTTTATGTAACTTTGTTCAAAGCGTTTCGTAGATTGTGTAATTTGTAAATGTGAAGTTTATTATTGTTCGTTTTTTGCATGTGGGAAGAGGCCAAGGCTGTATGTCATATTACGAACGCTTATACGCTTTTTTCTAATGTATTAAATGTTATGTATATATTATATTACAATACATTTAGGTGTAAAATTGGAAGTGCTTTTCTTATATGAAATCGTAAGCCATCGTGGCGTGACGGTTTCCATTCGGGTCAATGAAATATTTAATATTTTCATTTTGTTACTTTAACAACGCGGCCAAGCGCAGCGTTAAGTGCCGCCACCAAACTCACAATGCCTCAAGAATTCGGAGGGAAGTTGGGGACGGAGTTCCTAGGTAAGTCCGTTAGGAATCATTCTTAAAGCTACTGTTATTTAAAGAAAGATTTCTTTCTCACTTAACCTAGACTAAATAATATCTATATCTCAACATTTACACAATATAATAAAAAGTAAATAAACAAAATAACAGAACATTAGATATGCACAGCTAAAGTTACGGGATTCCATAACCTATACTACATAAGTTATACGATACTTGTAAGTTTGTGTTTGTACGAGGTGCGCGTGCGCATAGCGGGCACGTGACGTCACGCGGCTGACTCACGCTCCACCGCCGTCCCAAAAACCTGAACAACCAGGTGAGATAATGACTCAAGAAACCGTTCATTCATCCATTTCCACATATTATATTTAATGGCTTAGTAAGTACATCTGTTTCGATTTTTCTTTTGTGTCAACTCCAAACCCAGGAACTTCTAACTTCAATGGAAATAATATTTTTGTGTTGAATACTTCATTTCTAGAGAAAGACTAAAGACTAAAATACGCTCAAATCTACGAACAATAGAATTAGAATAACATTGAAGAGTATTTTAAATAGGAAAGATATTATAAAGAGCTATCTTTCAGTATTTTAAAAGATTTTTTCTAAGCAACCTAAGTAAATAAAACGTACTTAGCGGTAAACGCCGTACCAGAATTGTACAGGGACAATAATAATAAAACGAGACCGCCTTTACGGTTGTATAGAATAAATTGCGCGGCTGCAAGCAGACGAGTGTGGCGAATCGTAAGATGGCGTTCCGTCGAGCTCGGCCTGCCTGCTGCGCGGTCGTTACTTCGAAGTCGAAATTATGTTTTCAATTGAAGTAAATATTGTTCCTTTTTTTCAGGTATTTTTGGGTTCATACTGTATCACCTACGTAGCAGGGTAGGCACACACACCCCACATTCCGCCCACTTTTCGAGACATAACACGTTGAGTAGGGTGCTAAATTCCTGCTACTGTCGTGCATAAGAGAGAAGGTAAGGAGAACCCTGCCTACTCTATTACGGTGAGTGCAACGCGAAGATAAAGAAATATCGCAAAGTCCTTGTATATGAAAACACATGTATTGATTACATTGAATTAAATTAGAATCAATCTGTTGAGATTTCAAGTTTATTTTTATCTAAGTTTTTATTGTTTACTAGCGGCCTACCAGCGGCTTCGCCCGCTTGAACTACATGATTATTCATTTAATAAACAGAATTGATTGTAATATATGTAATATATTGACTAATGAAATGTGTTGATGTCAATGACTAATTTATTTTACTCGGTCAGAAACACCCTTAAATGTGATGTTATTGATTTGAGTAAGGATTTATAACATTCTTTGTAAAATAACTGTAATGATTGTATATTACAAAAAATGCCTAAATCAAATCGAATAATCCAATATCGAAATCGAATTCTAAATAATTAAATCAATCGAATATCGAATCGAAAATATTTAATTGATAACCTCCTCCTTGTTTCAGAAGTCGGTTAATATAAAAGATTTATCACAAACAAATACAGATTTATTATAAGTATAAATACAGATATATATTGCTTTATATTTGCAGGCAAACTCATGCCTTGAGTTCATTCAAATGACGATAACTTTTTTTATGAACCGATTTTGATGAAATAAACTATAGATGTTAAGTCAAGTTAAAACAAAGCAATTGGTGAAAGTTTGAAGTAAATCGGTTTAGTAATTTCGAAGATTAGCGTGATCATACATACAGACAGACAGACAAGAAATTTAAAAAGTGTCCCTCTATCCATTTCAGTCAAAAACATGAAATGTACAGACAAAATATTTTTATTAATGAATGGTATGGTTCTAAAGAAATGGTTTTAGAAGCAGTTACTGAAGCGAAAGCTCGAGAAGAACATACAATATAAGAATAACGGTGGTGAACGGTGCCGCGTCAGCGCAGGCTTCACAATCCCCGAAACACAATTCCGCGCGTTCAAATACTCTATACTCGATTCATTATGGCATGAGACAAAGTGTAAACAAAAAAAATCTGTTTCTTACACTTTTACATATTTTTATTTCTATTTAATTTATAAATAAATTAACGTTTAACACACGTTTTACTAAAAGATACTTAACTATAAGGTTAATAAAGCTAAGTAATGACACAGACGGAACCGTAGGTTAAGACACTCTGTTCCCCACTTTTATCGAATTCTGGAGGCATTGCCTGTCGAGAAGCGGAACTCAATGCCGCACTTTGCCTCGAAACCAGAGCGAAGAAATGAAAGTATAAACGTAAATAAATATTTTACTTCCTCGAGTATGCGAGTAAAAATCACAAGGAGGAGAAAATATGACATAGCTTGATGAGAGCGTATGTATTAGTTGCGCTTGTACAGTAAACAAGAGGCGCGGGTTCCAACATTGAAATTTATCTTCAGCTAACTTAAAATATACCTCAATTAATTTAGTAAAAAAAACCTCATAAGTATAATAAAATATGCTCTTAGACAGCTATTATCACCAAACTCTTGGACCAATTTTTATCGTTGTAATAAAAATTCATATATTTTTGTCAATAAATTTTCATTTCATTTCATTTCAATTTTCATTTCATTTCATTTCATTTCATTTCAATTAACGCGCTGGGTCGCTACAGATATCATCTCACCGCTGTGCACTGGCACTGTTTATACCTACGCATAATTAGTGTAAATCCTATTTAGATTCTGGTCAGGCACCGTACCGTTATTTTAGTTATATTTTAGAAGAACAACTCGACTGATTCAACAGTCAACACGCTGTCTGTAGATTTTACTTAGTTTCGCTTATTTGGTTAAATAAACAAGCCGTTAGTTTCCGCCATCTACCCTATAATTCCTATTTAATAGTTCAATATTAGGAGCGGAGCGAAGTAAAAATCCTATATTTATGTATGTGTTAATACCGCACACAGCAAGAAGCTAAAAAAAATAACTTCTAACCTAAGTGTTATTCCAAATATGTATGCAATTGGAAGACGACACGCACAATGACCCATACATAAATCACAGGAATACGATATAATTGGTGACGTAAGGATATACAATTACCTAATGTTATTGTTTTAGTTTGCTAAGCACGTCTCAATACATGTCTCTGTTAGTAAACGTTGCTTATATTGAAGTGTCAGGCAACTAAGCAATCTATACATGCATAATTGTCTTCTCTGATCTTCTTATACTTGAAAAAAGGAAACAAAACCCCTTGTATTTTTTTAAAAAATATACAAATAAAACAGCTTCCCTCTTTTCACCGTATAGCAGATATTCTAAGCAATAGATGAATACAACTCGTTCCCTCAAGCAGGTATCTAACACGTGACCATCGCGTTTACAGCCAGCCACTGTCCTACTGTTCCCCAAATACCTCAATTGCATAATATTTTTTTAAAGTGCCCAAAACAGCTAGAAAATATCGTTTGGATAAAAAGTTTTATCAATATTTCTGCTCTTAACACATCGTCTCAAGTATGAGGCGAGGTCCTCACGTTAAACTTTAAAATGTAAAAACTTTCAGAGAAATCAGATAAATATCTTATCTTAACCCTTTTAAATGCAACAACGACAAAACCATGTAAAACTGCACTCAACAAGGGTACGTACACTGTTCTAGTTTCTGGCAATTCATATTAATTTTGAGTAATTTCTAGAACCCATTGCATAGTTTTAGGTGTAAAAAATGATTGTAATCTAGATTATCTACGCTACCAATGCCAGGTCAATCGATAGAAAAAGCAATAAACATTTTATGTTTATAGCGTTTTTATTAGGATATTTCAATCAAGTTGTAATATCCTAATAAAAACAATAACTATATCAATACGTCCAAACATTGAATATCTACAAATGAAAATAAAAAAATATAATCAAAATTAAAACATTACAATCCCATTGGATTTATCTGACCAAAGTGGGACGTGAATACAATTACAAAACGAAAGTTACTGCGTAGATATTGAGATCAACACGCCAGTGTCTCGGAGTGTCCTAAAACTATTTTTCCTCTGCCCATCCCGACGCAACTAATTAATAAATTATCCAAGACATTCTATTGCCCTAGCGAGATAAGACAACGGCATTATATAAAATAGATATAATATACTAATAATGATGTAGAAATGTATTACGCACAGTATCGGCCGCTGAAACCCGATCCATTGTGGAGTAACGAGGCGTGTCATTACCGGACCGATACGATACGACGGCCGAACGATAAGCGTTAGTTATTCTTTCCTAAGTGTGGAATAACACTTTAAATCTTTTTTAACCTCTGTGGCATATCATGGACCCTCGTTAGATTGGTAAAACAATTATGTTTTTGCTCTTTTTAATATAACATATTGCAGAATACTCAATTTAAGTGTATAATAAGTTTGGTCGCATACATATTTACATATTGAACATGTTTTTTGATGTAGTTACGTCCTTGTAGCACTAAAAGCTTGTTTTATTTAGTTTCATTCGTTTAAAATGCTAAATTAGTAAATTAAAAGACAATGCATAATCTAACGTTTCGAAGACAAGAAGGTAGTCTGTAGTGTTTAATGAAGTGTCAAAATAACCAAATTACACGCCATCACTCCTCCAAATGAATCACGATCGATCGATAGTGGACTATCGATAGGATATCGATATTGTATAAATAGTTGTCCGATAGAAGGACTATCGATATTATAATCGATAGTAACGATTAAATAGATATTTTAAACGGGTACAATACTATCGGACAAATGCAATACTAACGATAGTATCTATACCATCGATTGTTTTGGACTATCGATAGTATGCTAATTCGCGATAATATTGAGTATGATTCTTAAGCATAGATTCAAGATGAAATGAAAAGAACAAAAAATATTTTAGTTACATTTCTTTAGTTTGATCTTTTGGTGAAAAGAAATGCTTAATATGTTACTAATACTAAGTACGATGATTGGTTTCTACTCATGAAAATAGTAAACAATACTATCGCAACGTTGCATGCGATCGATAGTTCAAAACAATCAATAGTATCGATACTATCGATACTCATGATACAGTCGATACTATCGTTTCCTAGAAATCGATACTCATGATACAGTCGATACTATCGTTTCCTAGAAATTCAATCGTATCGATACTATCGATTGTATTGATTCTTTTCGGATTAAGGGATACGATACTATAGATAGCATTGCACCTACCCGGTTGTATTGTATTCTTCTAAACTATCGATAGAATCGATAGTATCGATAAAATCGATCGTTGTATCGATCGCATGGCCTTTTTTAGATTAAAACTATCGACAGTTTGGCAACACTAACTGAATCAACTTGAAGCACGAAGACTTACAATCTGTGCATATGTATTTGTATATTAATACTATCAATATAAGATTACAGCTGAAAGTCAAAGGTCAGTGAAGAAAACTTAGAAATGTGATAAAAGGCCGTTTACGGAGGAAGGTCGAGGCGTCGTGCGTCACCAGTCACACGCCAGCGCACCGGGCGCGGGTGCAGCCACCTGCCACCTGCCCACTTACTTTTCCCTTATTCAACTATTATAGAAGTGAATTGAACATTTAAAACACCTGCCGTAACTACCATTGTTTGTGGTGCATGTGCCACCCACGTAACGAAATGAATAAAAGAAATTATTTTCTCCAGATTGGCCGAAAACTGGGAAACGGCAGTGTCTTAACACTAGGCTCCCAGACTCCCTCTGTCTGCTATGTGCTTAAAAATATATGGTATACAAGTTTTATACTATAATTTATATAGATTTTACCTATTTTCATAGCCTACAGCTTTCTTCGATAAATGAAGTATCTTACACAAAAAGAAATTTTCAATTCAACTCAGTAGTTCCTGATCGCCTTCAACTATACATGATCTTCAGGTTTGTAATATTAGTAATATTATCTCTATAGCTCAGCAATTATTTATGAGACTTCGAAGGATTCTGAGGAACTATCAACTACATTAATGACGAAAGGGTCCACCAAAATATTATCTATTGTTAGCGTACTCGTGTAAATTTGGGTAGCTTTAGGTGAAAAATACAATAAAAGCAGTGGAATTGTGTCAAACGGGCACAGTTGCTTGTAGACGGAAGCCCTGATTGGAAGGTATCTGGTGTATAGTGTTGTTCTTGAGTGATACATGTCACTTTTTCAAATTCAAAATATTCTTTATTCAAATAGGCAATTATTATAAGCACTTTTGAATCGATGAATGAATATATGAACAAAAAGCTACCACCGGTTCGGAAGGTAGTTCTGCTGAGAAGAGCCGGCAAGAAACTCAACAGTTGCTCTTTTCAAAATCAATGGTACAATCTATAAACATTAGCTGGCAGCAATCCTGCATTACGTTCAATAGACATTAATTCCATACATGCTTATCCTCCAAATATTCTTGAACAGTGTAATACGCTTTACTTGTTAGAATTTTTTTTACAGATATTTTAAATTTTGGTAGTGGCAAACTAAGAACTAATTCTGCAGTGTACTGCGGAATTTTATTATATACACGTATACTTAGACCCATAAAGGATTTACTAACTTTTTGGAGGCCAAAACTTGGTGTAATAAGCTTATCTTTATTTCTCGTTCCTATCGTATGACTGTCACTATTTTTGCTATGACAATGTATATTTTGTCGGACAAAGAGAATGTTATAATATACAAATTGGGAAGCAACTGTAATAATACCTGCATCTTTGAAAACATCTCGCAGAGAATCTCGAGCTCTTAGATTATAAATATATCTCACGGCTCTTTTTTGGAGAATAAATATTGAATTGATATCTGCAGCACTGCCCCATAGCAGCATTCCATAAGATAAAATACTATGAAAATAGCTATAGTAGACTAGTCGGGCAGTTTCAACGTCCGTCATTTGTCTTACTTTTTTAATTGCGAACGCGGTGTATCCGCAAGTGTTTCCAGATGAGCATTACTTATACACTTATTGTAATTACGTGGAACGATTCATTTATTCGATTAATTATTTTGGGTTCGATTTTGATATTGGACTATTCGATTCGATTTGGGTTGGTTTGTAATATGCAATCATTACAGTTATTTTAATACTATTAAAAATCCTACCCAAATCAATAATTTGACATTCAAGGCTGTTTCTGAACGAGTAAATTAAATTATTCATTGACATCATGACACATTTGACTGTCAGTCAATTCTGTTTAATAAATGAATAATCATGTAGTTCACGCGGGCGAAGCCGCCAGGGGGCCACTAGTAGAATACTATAGATACTCCGTCATCGTGTCTATGTGAAGGTTAGTTTAAATATATATTATTTATTTATCTTCTCTCCATGCATGTACTGCAATTTAGCGAAGTAAAGCAAAGGAAAACAACCCTTTCTCTAAATATGGAAAAACCAAACAACAAAAGCACATCCGACTGCTGGACTAGCTGGTCCTTAAAATATAGTACACCTCCGATTTACACGGTACTTTTTTACACGTTTTCGCTTTTACACGGTTTTCCAAATAAGTTTTTTTTTGTTTTTATCGCACTCTACTAAATGATTTAATTTTCCATATTCGATTTACAAGTGAGTGCATAATTTAGATTATTACAAATTAACGGCTGTGATTAAAGTAAAATTTAGAGGGAAAAATGCGAGAAATTTTGGAGAGAAATGATGGCAGTTTACCAAATAGGTTTAATTAAAATAAAAAAATTAAAATATTTTAATTTGAATAAAAATTAATTATTAAACTTTTGTTAAACAGTTATGGTGAATTAAAACAACTGTTTGGTGGTAGGTACAACTAAAAATATTGAAAAAGCACAACTGTTAAATAGCAAAATTATGCATTTTCTGCAAGCTTTTCGATTTACACGTTTTTCTCAGAAACGTATCTACCGTGTAAATCGGGGGATAGGTGTATTATAAATTATAATTTAACCCTCTATACATTATTATATTAGTTTTAAGTTATAATATTTAATGGCTGGAAGTCCAGTATTAGTCATAGCTCATAGTATATAAGGAACTTGCACGCAATCGTTAAACCTTGTTTTTTGTACTAAATTGCTGTAGATTAAAGAATCTGAAAAAAAATGAAAGCATTTTTACTTGCTAAAGTGACGATTTAAAAAAATATTTTCTTGGGTTTTTGTCACAAATGTAATCTGTATGACTAATGACCGTGGACTTCGAAAGCGCACGGTCAATTATAATTTACTTTATTTTTTATTGAATTAAGACATTACTTAATGATAGGTTTACAATTGCTATAAGAAAGCTTTTTCGTGTATTATTTATATTCCAAACATGTGTATGTTAGCTCTGTACACTCGTCGTCGCCCGCGACTTTATTTGCGTGTTCGCAAAATAGAAAATACAGTTTTTCTAGTGACCGTAGAAATTTCAAAAACCTTCTCTTAGTGTCCCTTACTTTGAAAGAATTTTATATTATATACTTTTCTGGGAAAACAAACATCATTTTTTTATCAGAGTTTTGTTTACCAGATCAAGGACCTAAATGAAATATAAATTCAATTTGCACCTAATGAAATATAAATATTCCCCACACTAAAATACGAACCGACGATCATCCCCTTCAGTCAGTTATAACAATTTAGCTTCTAACATCAAAAACTCCTTAAAAAAAATAAAAACAAAATGCTTTCCAATGACGCACCGATACCGAGACCTCTTTAAGCAACGGAGTGACATTTCAACAGGTACGTACACAATGTGACAATAGGGCACTTGTGACGCTGACCTCCTAATTACTAAACAGAAAATTTCACTTTTCCTCGCATTCACATGTGTTTTACATACAACTGTCACCATGTAATAGCTTTTTTTAACATTTCTAAAGTACCTACTATCCCACACTTAAGAAATATTTGTTTTTTCTGAAAACAAATATTTGAGCTTACAAGCCAAGGGGTGCTTAAATGGGTTTTTTTATTTTGCCCCATACTGGGTGGGTTTACGCAATCCCAAAAAACCAGACAAGAGTGAGTCAGGTTCCAAACACAAATTGGAGGTCTCGAGCTTTTTCTGAAATTCAAGTTTAGCTTAGCCAGAGCCCTTTCATATGATACCTCATTTGAACTAGCGGCTTTAATACTAAATTTTGCCTCCCTTTTAAGGCAATTATTATTAGGATTTAACCACAAATCCATAGTTTTCAGATTTTTTCCTGGACTAGTACTACCTGTAGATACTAGCTGCCAAATTTCATAATTCTATGTCAACCAGAAATACCCTATAAATTTTGATTCCATTTATATTGTTGAAATATATGTATAATGCGATATAAACATCCATGTTTTTTTAAACAAAAGTATAAATATGATTTTTTTCAGGAAATCAGGGTTCAATAAATCTAGTTATAGTATATGGTTTGAATTTCAAATCAATATCTTCATGCATGCCTGAGATAAAGGCTGTTGACAGACAGATTGATAACAAAGACAAAGTGATCTCATTAGGGTTCCTTTTTTCATTTAAAAGTATGCACCTAAAAAATAAAATTATTATGTTCTCTTATGATTATGTTTCTGTTTTTTTAATTCACCTGTATCCTATGTCTATAGTCTTAAGGCGCTTTTTACACACCTTTTGCCCAAATTTTCAAACATTGTTTGTTGAGTAACATTAGTTAGTACTGCATTGTGCCTTTGATTACCACCAACAAAAATTAAAATAACTTATTCCCCACACAAGAAGGAATCTGTTGCAATTATAGCCTTAAAGTCAGATTTTTTCCTTTTAAAATAGATTGCCATGTTATTTTTTTTCCTTTGTTTCCCAATTCTGGTTCAAATTATTTAACAATAGAATGTATATTAGATACACCCATGGCTAGTACTACCTCTGTGTGAAAAAAATAAAACAATCCTGCCCTTAGTTGCTGTAATAAACATTCCCTTAGAAGGGGTAGCATATGCAGGGTGTTAAATAAAAAAGAGGAACCACCAATTATAAATATCAACATTTAGAGACTGTCTATACAGATCAACAATATTTTTTGAATTATTTTAAATAATATCTATAAATGTATATTGCAATTTAATATACTTTTTTAATGATACTCTACTTTTTAGCCGACTTCTGTAAGAAAAGGAGGTTATTAATTCATTGGTTTTTTTTTTTATGTTTGTTACCTCATAACTTTTGACTGGGAGACCGATTTTGAAAATTTTTTTTATTTTTTGAAAGGTGAAGCTTCCCGAATGGTCCCATTTTTTTGGCCCATGTCTGACAATGGTATCTATGAGAAAATCACATAAGTCTTAAATTTGCATTAGGTATGTGCGCGACAAATAGACAAATAACTCAATGTCGCGCCAACCGATTTTGATGATTCTTTTTTTATTTGAAAGGATACAAAGAAATTCAAGGAAAATTTGGTGAAAGTTTGGTTAGGTTCCGATTCTGAGATCCGTTGAAAATTTAGAAAGTTTGTTTTTTTTGGTAAAAAATTGATTATACTGTAATAGTTACAAGCAAAAACTTTTTAAATTGATGTCAGAGGTGAGATTCCTGATCGTTGCATTTCTTTTCAACCAACCTCAAAAAAGAGGATGTTCTCATTTTCAACCAACTTCAAAAAAGGGAGATTCTTCATTCGCCCGAATACATTTTATGTATTTTCTTGTCAATATACCAAAATGTAACTTTGCACAAAAATAATACCTAATTAAATAAAGTTTTACTTAGGACAACCACAACCACTCGTTGACAACCACTACCACCACCATCACCACTCGTTTAAGAAGCATCATTTTAAGATCTACCCATCACTAAAAATCGTAAAATAAATTAATTTTTAACAAAAACAAAAACCGACTTCTAACAACGAACTAAAAAGTGAAAAATAATTATACAAAGATTTTATAATTTTGAAGTCAGTGTCAAGCTATGCTACTACACCCTTACTACAATAGCCTGTTTGTTTTACTTGGCACCACCTTCAAAATTATAAATTATAATTTTGAATTAGTGTGATAGGCAGCTGCCTGCTTCAGTTCTGCAACAAAGTATTCAGGCTTGACTAACAATGTGGGGAAATAAATATAATTAATTACTCTGAGAGAGAATTGAATGCACAAAAGCAGATTTTACACCACTGTGACACATACTATTTAAATTTTATAACTGTATCCATAGTTATAAAATTTTATATATATACAGTTTAAATAGACATGAAATTGAAATTATAGACCATTTAAATTGCATAGCTCAATACTCATAGCTCAAATATATTATTGAAATCTAATTAAGGAGCAAATTAAATAAAAGACATGTTTTCCAATATTTTATAATAAGTTTTAAAGCTTATAAATTAAGAAAGCTATCTGCATATTTTCAAAGAATATATTACATGGAACTTTATTTTTATTTTATTTAACGGAATATGTATTTTATGCATCACAATAGAATTATAGTCTACTTGATATTCTTAATTATACATGCATAAATTGTATGTGAGTTTTATACAACATATTGTAACTGATTTCTCTGCACTGGTGTGAGTGTTTTACCTTTCACGATTGTTCTAATTGTTGTAATGAAAGCTGTTAACTTTTGTGAATTATTTTATACTTTAATATTTTATTTGAAGTAAAGAGAATCATAATTGAAAAACAAATTGGAAACTTACCAGTGAAATTAAGCTTTGCGCGTCGCCTCCAAACGCTCAGATCCACCTTCATTATGTTGAAATAATAAACAGAACACACGTAACTATATCATCAAAATTCAATTGCCACTAAAAGATAATAAACTCATTTTTCACTTTAAATAAATATATATAAATGATTATAAATAAACTAAATAACTAAATGTCACGAAAATAAAAACTTAAAATGGACATCACCGTCCAATGCCCATGGATGTTTGAATAAAACTGCTGGTAGTGGTAGTCACAGACACAGAACCACAGAACACATAGTCTCGACGAGAGTATCCGTGTGCTGCCAACCTCGGGAAGGCAAAAAACAGCATATGGAACTTAAAAAACAGTAAAATACAAGAAATTCATTAAAAATAATACAAGTACTCTTATATTTATAAAGAAAATCAAGTTAAAATGCAAATATCTAACCAAAATGTCATAAATTTTATTAAAATAATTAATTTTATCAACATTTTCAATTGCGAGGCTTCCGACATTCACGTAGTAAATTTTTTGCAGTTACGTACAAAAAAACTTAAACCTTATATTATTTCGTTGTTCGTCTGTTTTTATGTCTCTCTAGACTGTCTATTTCAAGATCGGATATGTTAAGCTGAAAATAATATCAAATAACCAGATTTACGGTCTCTTTGAGTTCAGAAAATGAAAAGTTAACGCAATCTAAAAATACGAGCAATTATAGTTTTTGCTGCATTTAGTATGAAATTCACCGCGTGCAAACTCTTTATGGTACTGTGGACCAACAATTATGAAATTTGACTAAAAGTGAAAATTTACAATACAAACAAAGGTATGAAATGAGTGCAAACTTACACATATTTGTCAACTTTAATAAGTAAAGTTCCTGTTGACCTACAATCATAATGATTTTTACGCATTTCAAATAACAGTAGACAGAAAACCGGGATAAAAGACAAGAAAAAGTAAATCTACTGGTAAAACAGTAGGCTTGGCAACACTGAGTCTCGTATAGTTCGCGAACGAACTAGTTCGAAAGAGCGCTCTGACAGATGAACTATACGAACTAGTTCACTGATTGGCCGCTCTATACTTCTTAAGGAACTATGGAGCGTCCACGTTTAAGTGCAAACGCTGATTGGCCGCTCCACAGTTCCTTACGAACTGTGAAGCAGCTGAACGTGTAAAGATCCAGTTCAACTACATAGTAATATGTAATATTGCTTTATAAATTATTTATAAAATTTCTTTATAAATATTATATGTAAAAGTAGAGTCATAGTTTATTATTTTTAAAACTTAATAAAAATGTGAAACAATTGTGTATTAATTATATTAATCATTACCTAAACACAACATCAAGAAATGTATTTTATGAATATTAATTTATAAGCTTATCCTATTTTTAGAAAGTTCAGTTAAATATACATTTATTTTTTTGTCGCAACACGCAGCAGGAGCTATATTCAAGCAAGTGAATGATCTGCCAGCAATGAAAGGCAGATCATTTGTTTTTAGTTCATCGGTCACCGAGCAACTGACGAAGCAACGAGGAACTGACGAATTAAAGGAGCGAACTAGTTCATTTAAGAGCAGCGACTTAAACCGAGCGATCTTTGTTGTGAGCTATTACACCCAATCCTTAAAACCGGTATTAGAACATTTTTTTTAAACGAATTTAAATGATGCGTGCTGCCGACCAACTAAAGTAATTTATCTTTTATAAATAATACAATATAGCAATTTTAATATTGTAGTATAAAATCACTGATGTTAATTATTAAAATTAAATAAACATAAATTTATCACTTTTCTAGATCTTTTCTATCTAGATCACATCAACAATCAAGTTAAAAATGTAATAATATAACATTTTATTTCTTTTTTTCCCATATTCATATAATATCCCATATTCATATATATTCGCCATTATTAAATAAATAGTAATAATAGACACACATATCTAGAACAATAAATATTTTAGGCGTGAATGTAAACAGGAACGGAATGACATGAAATCAAATGTTGCTATTTTTCTTAAAAAATGGCAGCCTATATGTCGTAAGCTTTTCTTTTCTTTTTCTACACGAAAAGTTTTTAAATAAAGATTTGTGGGCGATTTATAATGCCAATAAATGTGATTCGGATGATGATAACATATTTTTAAAGAGATATCTCGTAAACAAATGTTGAGAGCTACTATGACCTTCGCATTTTTAGTAAGTATTTAACTGATAACTACGTGGTTATGTTCTTTTTGTAGTAGTAGATATGTTTGAAATAATTTTATTAATAGGAAGCCGGTATGACCACTTATGTCCATGTTTATTTATCTTGTAATGTCATTGTAGGTGGCGTAGTTTACGGGCCAATGCTGAACGGTTCGAACGATAACGAAACGAGTAGTTCGAGCGTAGCTTTAGAAAATAGAGACAACATGAGCGCTGGCACTGCGTCGTTGGAGCGCGAGTTGTGCAGCACCAGACGATTACTTTGGGGCGACCACGTGAAAGAGGACGTATTTCGCCGATGGGCCCAAGGCTTCCAGTTTAATTCTGATGAACCCAGCGCACTCATACAGCAGGAAGGCGGTCCGTGTGCCGCCATCGCTCCAGTGCAGGGATTCCTTCTCAAGATCCTCCTGTCCGAGACACCTGGACATAGTCTTCAAGATTTGACATCGGAAAAGTGCAATTCCTTGCTTGTTAGGGCTGTGTGTACTATTTTAAGTCAGTGTCTAGCTTCTAAGTACAATGTTGCTGTTTATCGCAAGAATGATACAGAGGCAGAGACAAGCACCAGCCTCAATGTTAGTGCAGAGGAACAATCTTGTGATGCTATTAATCACTTTCATAGAAGGATTGAAGTACACTCATTTCAAACATTGTCAGAAGTTGAAGCATTCTACACAAGGAACATTCGCATTTTGAAGGACAAGTATGGTGTTCTGCTATTGTTATATAGTGTCATTCTAAGCAAAGGAGTGAGTACTGTTGAAGCTGAGCTGTCAGAACTGTCTGACCCCCTCATACATTCTACATATGGATATGGTTCTCAGGGGCTTATCAACTTGATGCTCACAGGTAGAGCGGTTGCACATGTCTGGGATCATGATCAGGTGGTTGGTGGGTTACGTTTGAGGGGTATTGAGAGACAAAATGACATAGGATTCCTCACTATCATGGAACACATGCAATACTGCACAGTGGGCTCCTTCTATAAAAACCCTAAGCATCCTGTTTGGGTGTTGGCATCAGAAACACATCTGACAGTTCTATTTTCGTTTGAAAGGCGACTGGCGGCACCAGAAACAGTGGGAGAATCAGCAGAGCGTATATTTAGATCTTTTGACCCTGAAGGAAACAATTTCATCCCATCAGCAGCACTGCAGGATGTCCTGTGTGCTGCTGATCTGGTCAGTGAGCCAGAATATGTGGAACTGATGAGGAGAAAGCTGGATTCTGAGAACTTAGGAATAATATTATTGAGTGCTTTCATGGACGAGTTCTTCCCTGGTTGTGAGCGAGGTGCGCCTGACACATTCACACTGCATCATTACAATGGGCTGTCACGCAGCAACCCTGGAGGTCGGGTGACATATGCAACAGGCCGTGCGGCGCTGCTGGAGTGCCCCATGCGCGCCGCTACCACTGACCCTATGTTGACTTGTTTACAGACCAAGTGGCCTAGTATTGATGTGGTGTGGGATGAAGGCCAGTCACCTTCTCTGAACTAAGGAGGTCCAGGCTGTGCTTGGAACTTATACTGTGACACAGTGAGGAGAGTTAAACATTAAAATGTATCGTAAAATATGTTACACAAATTCCATTACTTTATGTATTAATTTATATATAGAAATTATATCTAATAATTTCATGGCCTCCACAAAAAAACATCATCATGAGCAGCTATTTTTCATAAATTTGACAATTTCTTAGACAAACAACTGCTCTCACAAAAATATCTTAGTTTTATTTTGTGATTGCACATGCACACTAGCTGTAAACTGCAAATATACATACATCCTTGTATCAATTCAGAAAAGATTTCATAACAATATTTTTTTTGCATTGCATTAAAAAAAAATCTTTATTTAATTCCATTAATTGGTGTGCGAATGGCTGAGTGCACTAAATAATAATAATTGTAAAGCAATCAACACTAAGATGCTACCATAGTTTTTTATACTGAATTAATCCTTTTAGTATAAAAAATTATACTCTGAAATAAAAATTTAAAACACATAGTGTATCAGTAATATATCAGTTATGTATTAGTTATATATCATTAGGAGGAATCATAAGCACATTGTAACTGCACTTTTTGCACAAATCATTATATATTTTTATTAAATTTATTTACTAGTTACTCAATACAATAATTAAATATTAATATAATTAAAATAAACTAAATAGTAGTATCATCCAGCAGGTACAAACTAATATTGTTTTTGTAAATATTTACCATTTCTATGGTATTTTTTTTTAATATATTGTATGCTAACATCCTATGTATATTTTAAATTGTACTATTATTCAACGTGTTTTTATAAAAACAGTTACAGATTCATGTAAAATAGCTGTGCACATGTGATCGACAAGGATTATATTGAAAATTTTTTTTTATTCAGTCATCATAGTAGATAGTGAAACATTGCGGCTTCTTAATTACGTTTGGTTTTTATGTTATTTTGTCGCTTGCATTAATACATATTACATATACT
Source organism: Heliconius nattereri (assembly GCA_013403645.1). NCBI lineage: Eukaryota > Metazoa > Arthropoda > Insecta > Lepidoptera > Nymphalidae > Heliconius > Heliconius nattereri. Next base: position 5,089,981 of record JAAIXI010000225.1, read on the forward strand.
CAGCGTTTGTGCCAGTGGTGGCCAGGTAAACCTGTGTCGAGCAAATTGCAATAACAATAAACCATTACATATATTTGTATATTTTGATTTTCACTTACTTTTCTCAGTATTTACAGATTATTATAACTACATTTTGATTGGAATTTCATTCTGAGACTTTGATAAAATGATAAATATAAAAATTAATAAAAGCTAATAATTTCATTTTATATATACTTTATATTATAAACAATTTCCTAAATTAATGTCTTATTGAAGTCATAAAAAATAAACTTAATTTATATTACTTGCATTTAATAAGTAAGTATGCTCAGTTACTGAATAATTATAACTTTTTTTTAAAATGAATGTAAGAAAGCAATACATCGAAATGCCTACTCGAAACTGGTTAGTGGTTACTTTAAATATCGATATTTTGCTATGCATGTGTCCACCCTAACTAGCGGATGTCATTTGACATTGACACTTGATAGCTTTATTAGTAAATAAACAGAAATACTTCTATAATTATTTTTTATTTTTGGTTTTCTTACAATAATAGTTACAAAAATGAGACGAGACGATGATTTTGAAAAATATGCCACAGATGTGTATGATCCTATTAAGGTTGGGTCGATAGACGGTGAGTTAGAAATAGATTCTGCAGCAAAATACGTCGTATACGTTGAATTTATGATCTTAACTTATAATAAAGGTAAAATGTCCTTTTTTGTATTTTCTAGGCACTGATACTGAACCACATGATAGGGCTATCGTAAGGGCGTTATCTTCAAAATACTTTCCAAATAATAAAGTAAAAGGTGACGCGTATCATACCTTATTTATTGGTAGACTCAATCCGAGAACGACACAAGTAGGTATACACCTCTTTTATTTTAACGAAGAAAATAATTTTGAAGATATTAATTTTTAATTGCAAACATATTCCTTCTAGGATACAGTTTACACAGAATTTTCAAAATATGGAAAAGTATTAAACTGCCGTTTAGTGAGAGATATAGTTACAGGCAAGTCTAAAAAATATGCGTTTGTCGAATATGAAACTTTTTCCAGTATGGACCACGCTCTGATAGCTATGCATCAAGAATTTATTGACGGTAGTGAAATAATTGTTGAGAGGGAGGCTGGAAGACGTCTAGAAGGATGGAAGCCCCGAAGGCTTGGTGGGGGCTTCGGGGGACAGAAGGAGTCAGGTCAATTGCGGTTTGGCTGTAGAGATAGGCCATTTATAAAACCAATTATACTGGAATAAAGAATCTAGTAAAATGAGATATGATTAATGTAAATGTAGGATATATTAAAAAATGTTTCAGATTCAATATAATTTTTTAATGTTGTGGCATAATCTAGATGGCTCTGACCTGTCATTTTGAAAATACCAATAATGTCTAATATACACAATGTGTAATGTTTTCTGCAAAGAGTTTAAAGGATGGTGCAAATCATTTACAAAACTGGAAGCTTCTTTAGCTCTCATACAATTGATATTTCTTATAATTTTAATTGCCATTCTTACTTTTTCGACACTTCATTTTCTGGCCTGTAGTAAAAATCAAGAAAAAATTTTAAAAGTACATGTAACAACTGATTTATATGAGACTACACATACTGATGGGAAAAAAATTACATATTCTGAAATACACAGTCCAATGACAACTCCCCTCCCAGAGAGTGTCAAGTGTACATGGGATCCATCTCAGAAAACTAAAGCAACAACACATTACTTTGAATCTATTCAAACTGAAACCTCAACAAAAACAACGGTATCTGAGGGAAAGTTTTTAGGTGGTGAGATTTTAAGTGAAAAAGTTGAATTTTTGATTGCCCTTGTCAAGTACAACCCTCCTCAACATATTACGTTTGGTTGTATACTTACAATAGTTTCAACCAAATGGACATTGACTGCAGCAACTTGCATAGAAGCTATAGAAGAGTTGGATTCTTTAGATTCCTTTGTTATGATGGAAGGCCTCAAAATGGGCAATCCTAGAAAATTTCATGCAATATCGGATGTAATGATTCATCCTCAATATGAAGGAGCCAATAAAAATTATGATTTAGCTGCAATTAAATCTGAGGGGGATATTGTTATAAAAGAAAGTAAACTTATAGCTTTGGCTTCTTTAATTGATCTCATGTCCATCACTATTGGAGAGAAAATGCAGCTTTATGGGTTTGGGAGGTTTAGGTAATTTATATTTATTCATCAAATGAGCTTCACGCTGTATCCCGCACACAACAGGGTAGGCAGAGGGAATCTAGTGTAAAGATACTGCGTTCCCGACATTCCGCGGAATTTGCATTGCGTGTTGATTGGCGGAACTCATCGGCGCTCTTTGCATCGACACCAGAGCGAAGAAATGAAAATATAAATGTAAATAAATATTTCATTTCTTCGAGTGGGGATCGATCCCACAACCGTGGCCTTACTGACACCCTAGTACCGCTGCGCCACGACGGCCATACGTGCTTTTTTAAAAATACTGAAAATTTAAATGAGTTATTATTATTATTTATTTTTTTTCTTTTTATTTAAGAGCTTTGTCGTGACAACGACTGCCGCCCTGTTTGGTTAACATTCTAATTAACGTTAGTTACTATCAATTATTTTTATTCTGAGCTATATACAATATTTTTTTTCCTAACACAGAGTCTGGTACTGCTAAAGCACTGTTACATGCTCCTATATCATTGTAAAAATCTCTGCAAATTAGCCGACGTCTCAGATGCTCATTCTGGACACGTTCCATCGTAACATGATATACGTCATCTATGGTGTTGCATGTACAACAATTAGGAGAATCTATTTTTTTCATTAAAAATGCGAATTTGTTTGATTGAATGTGTCCCACCTAAGTCTTAAACACGTCACACAACCTTTTCTATTTAGGCAGACAGAGTCAATCCACGATTTTATTGAAGATTCTGCTTGAATAGTTCTGTACCAAATACCCTTAGAGATCGTTGGTCGAAATATTCCTTCCAAAACGAGTAACACAAATTTCTTATTAAATAAACACAATTAGAAAATACCGGTTCGATAGTCATTGGAACGCCATCCGTAATTCCCTCTTTGGCCAGTGTATCAGCAATTTCATTACCTACAATATGAACGTGTGAAGGGATCCATTGTAAGACTACTAATTTATTCTGCTGATCATACTCATGAATTAATTTTAAAACATTAAATGCTACGGGAATACCTTTAGGATTAGAGGTACATCGAGCAATGTGTTGAAGAGAACTCTTGGAGTCAGAAAATATGACAAATTTGGTATGATTTACTGACGAAATATATGATAGTGCTTCACAAATCGCGATTAGTTCTGTATGCATGATGGAAATATTTTTGTCGATTTGAAATTTAATAAATTCTGAATTTTGTGCATCATAAAAAGCTGCCCCTGATAAATTGCCTTCTTAGACCCATTATTATTTTCATGTGCAAGAACTCTGATTTTGTATATAACCATATTTGAAATTATAAATAATAATTTTATGTTGCATTATAAATTTTATGCTGTTTTATGTTACAGTGATGCTTGTTTTATATATTGCTTACTTTCAATCCAATTCATATTTAATTATAAGTATATCATTATTTAAATTTAAAAACGCATTTCAGGAGCCTGGATAAAGATCCTCTAACATATAAAATTGATCATGTAAAAGTGCACAAACTCCCATCAAAGCACTGCCCCTCCACAAATAACACATGGACCCCTCGACACCTGCTTAGGGGACAGGCTATTTCTCATGGATCCTGCGGCAAAGCACCTATATGTGCTGGAGTCCTAGATAATCTTCGGACCCCGTGTAATTACTGCGCCGGAGCTGCACTAGTGTACCGCGGACTCCTGTTAGGATTGATGAGTGATAATCCTAATTGTGGAATTTCTTGTGACCCAGTTTTGTATGTGAACATAGCGGCAGTGAGAGATTGGGTTGAGTCTGTTGTTAATTCTGATTAGTTCTCTTAGTTCTGTTTGTGTTCAGTATATTGCTGAAGTTATTCTGACAGATGTATATTAGATTTTTATTAATAATAAATCAGCATACTTCACAGTATATATTTATTTATATTATTTATTTTACATTTTATATAAAATTTTATCTATGATACAAAACATGCTCATTTTTAAAAGAAGTTTGCATGGAACATTTCAATTTGAAATTGTCACAACAATGTCAGCAGAAGATTTAGTACTTTAAATAAAAACAATGTATAATTATGTTCCTATATAACTGTAAATATAATATTAAGATTTGATATAACAATGGCCATGACTAAGGGTTTAATAACGTGTTCGGTGCTGATGGCGGTGTTCGTGGCGGGCACCGTCGGCGTGGCGGTGCTGCAGCTGGTGACGGCGGCGCAGCAGGGCGCCCTCGGCGAGGTAGAGGACTGATGGAAATATATATATCATCTTCATCAATGCTTACAAGGAACAATCTTAGTTAAGGATTTGTTTGATTATTGTGATGATGGTTCTATTGTCCATTTCTTTGTAATATCTCTTTTTGTAATTATCGTAATTTTGGGCGTTGATTTTATTATTTATTAATGAAGTATATTTGTTGTGTAATATTGCGTTATTTCACTTATCGAGCTCCATTGTAGTAATGTTTGATTTTATATAGTCGGTTCAATTCCAACATAAACTTTCTGTTTCAAGCAGTAGAAACATTCAAAAAGTTTTACGTAATATAAGTATATACATAGGTACAATTAAAAGTGTATTGCACATTTAAAGAAAAATATTTTAAGAGCCATTGGATAATTTAAAAAGTATGTCAATAGTCAATGTATGTGTATTTTTCCACTATCAAATAGTAGAATATATTTACGGGAGGTATGAAAATGAAACAACAATTATAAGCATTAACATAAACAATTTATTTAAATAATTTCCATATAATGAATTATAATACATTTCGGAATACACAGCATGAACGCGCCCGCAGTCAAATATACAGATACTCTACCTATAGTTTATACAACGCGAACCCTCCATACCTCCCGCTCCTTCTCCTCTTTCCTATACACTGCTCATTCGTGGTCACTCCCTTACATATAAATCACCATTTCTGTACACAATGTTATTAATATTATTTTTACATGGATACTGTATGAAGAAAAAGTAAAGTGCTACGGTCAGTTTATTGTCTATGCTTATTTTGGGAAGAATTATTGCACCGTAATTTGAAGGAGAGAATGACTAAGAATGAAGCGGAGAAATTGTTTAGTGAAATTTAAAATGTTTATTGTAATAATAATAATACCAATTTTCATTTCAATTACAAATTTTAATTATATTTAATTTAGTAAATAGTGTTGCCACTAGGATATTTTACCAGCATTTTCGGATAAAAATAAATGACAATAAAAAACCTTAATTCAAGAACAATTTGAATTTGTGTATTATTTTTCATTAATAAACACAACATTCGCAAGTGGCAACACTAGATACAATATATAGATTATAAATAATAAACAAACACCTACTAAATAAAAAATGAGCAAATATTATAATAAACAACTATTTATTATACATATTTGAATGTTCAGGTCCAATTTTTTTATTTAATTAAATTTTATCATATAATTGTTTATAAATGTTGTTTTAATTCCATTCAACGCAAGATTTGCTCAAAATTATTATATTATATTAATATAAAATTTCAATTGTCACTATCCTTCACAAAGCTATTATAAAGTAAAGAAGACTAAAAAATAGTTTCACGCTTGTGTAGGCAAAGGGAACCTAGTGTTACGACAAACCATTGTCCACTCTGCCTAATTTGCGGATGTCTAAAAAATAAATTAAATTACAATTTAGGATGAAACTTCTCTTCTAACATTTCAAATCCATTCAATAATTTTATTTCAATTAAAAATTAATTAACAAAAAACTGAATGACGCTAAGTATAAACGATTTTCTAATGGTTTTAAATTGTTTATATAAAAAGATCACATATTGCTTCCTATATGAATCTGTCAACACTTGTATTGTTTGTTATAAATATTTCATCACAATCATAGAAAAGAGACGTTTGAAAACAAAATCTTAAAAAAATTTAGAAATAAATTAAAAAAATATATATAATTCATAAAACCTTTACATGAAAAAATTCATTACATAAAATACCAATAAAAAGCGATTTGAGATCGTAATTTTAGTAATTAGTAAATAACATTATAATATACCAGAACCGTCCATTTCTACAATCATGACAAAATATCTCTTCACATAGTAATATGTGGATAAACTAAGCGTACCACGAAACTTATGGGCACGATAATAACTTATAGTATATAAGTTACTCGGAGCCTTAAAAATAGCAGCGTTGCTAATTTTTTTCATTGATTTTAAATTTTTTGTCACGAATAAATGTATAGAAGTGAAAGACAGACCGCAGTAGAAGTATAAAATAAAATATAGTACAAAGGAAGCAGAGCTGTAAGTAATAAGGAATGTAGTCAACAATTACATCAAAACATTAACAATTACATTAAAATCAAGCATAAAAAAATAACTGTTATAATATAACAAAAATAGCTGGGGTCTTGTCTGCTCTAGTCTAGTCTGGTCTGGTCTAATACGAGTCAGCGTAGTCTGATTTGGTCTAATGATGTCTAGCATGGTCTGATGTGGTCTGGTTTAATCTGGTCTGGTCTGCAGGTGCGGTGCTTCAAATCCCGCTTCGGTATTCTTCTCCAGCAGCTGCTACTTGCGAAGGATCGTATATGCCACCCTAGAATAGTTATTGATACAAAAATTAAAATTTGTATATATAGATTAACACAGAAAAAGTTAAACTCATTTAGGATTCTTTTACGAATATAGGAAGACCTACAAGTATAAAATACATTTGTTATATTTTAAATAATTATGAGATATATTAATTGTTTAAGTTATTTAAAAAACAACTAGTACCAACATTAATATAATTAATAAATTTGTTCTCTACATACATAATTATTAATTTATTTCTAATTGTAAACCACATAAAAATTAGTTTTTCTTAGTTTACCTTGTTAATGGCCATTGGGTATATCGGTTTCCTGATAGCGTGTACAAGTTATTTAAGTAAAGTAAAGTAATTTTAAGAGATATAGGCACAGCTCACGAGGATTAGCTGAGCCTTGCATTTGCGTGAGTGATCCTGTACAATGTGAGAATCGGTGTATTGTTCTAAAACCGGCCTAAAACTTAATATTTTAGCACGCCTTTTTCGCGGTCACAACGGTTGAAATATGAATTATTAATGAAAATTAGCATGAGGATAGTTCAGGTGAGGGCTCTCCCTAACTATCCTAGACCTCTGACCAGTGTCAGTGACCTTTAATAATAAACTTTATTTGAACAATTTTTTTCAGACTCTACCGTTGCCGATTCACTTATTCAATTGCAAAGCACAGCATAAGCTTCGTGAACTGTATATATATATATATTAATGTCTATACCTGGTAGGGTGTGTAAGGAGGTGTGGGGATATTGGAGGGGCGGGAGGACGCTTCGGGAGTGGACGAGATGAACACTTGCACAACCTTACAAATGTTGATATTAGGAATGTATGTAATATATTATATTATTACATAGCATATACTATGCTATGGTTGTTAGTTCAATAAGGAAATTCCGCTCCCTACTTTCCGTCAAATTCTGTAGCCATTGCCTTTTGGGTTGCAAAATTTAACGACGCGCTTTGCCTCCAGAGTGAAGGAATGAATAAATAAAAATAAAATAAAATTTAACTAATGAGTTGTAAATAAAATATTAAATATTTCATTTCCTGGAGTTGGAATCGAACCACAACCTGTCACTCTCACGGTCGCACAGGGCACAGCCCAAGTGCCTCGATTGACCTATTATAATTAATCATACGAGATTAAATACTTTGACACAATTTACAACAACTATATAGACACAATCAATCGATACAATCGAACTCAGAACTCACAATCATCAAACCAAAATTATTATTTTCCAACTATAAGTTTTTATCCCCCACTCTATATATGGACACTTCCTTACCTGTTCAGGCAAAGGTGCCGGAATGAAGTAATTATCGGGAGGTGCCATAGGAGCCAGGGGCGCGAGGGGTGCGGGGGGCGCGGCCGCGTCGAGGCGAGCACCCCCCGGGTTGAGGACGTCTACGTAGGACTTCTTGATATCTGTAAATATTAAGAATTATAACAATTCAGAATAGCAATATAATTCATTCTATATTCAATATTTTTAAAGGTTTATTCGACACTAAGCATCGTAACGTATTGCTTAGTGGTCAGAGCGTTTGCCAAGAAGTGCGGGTTAAAGTCCCGCTACGTTTTTTTTTAATCTTTTTTCAAAATATGTATATTTATTATTTATTGTAATACTCAAAAGAGATATGAATTGTAATATCAACTACTAAGTAAATATTTTTCTAGTTAGAAATATATTTATATATTCTAATTAGAATATAGAATATACATCATTAAATTGTCTTTTTATAAATGTACTATTACAAAGTACTTACGTCTCCCCTTCTGCATTTTGAATATGTTAGAGACGGGCGGCGCTCCTGGCGACTGGAGTGGCGTCGACGTACCCCTGGTAAGCATAATTAATCATCTTATTCATTTATTATTTAAAATAATAGATATACAGCCAGTGTACGAGTAGGAGCTGGCATGTCACCGTGATTTGACATTCAATCGGGTGTTAAACAAGGTTGCGCCATGTTAGCATGGTTGTTTAATTTGTATTTGGATAAGTGTCTTCATGTCTGTCAAACAAAGTGAGATGGGAGCGAAAGTAGGTGACTTGAATGTGAATTGTTTGCTGTTCGAAGATAATGCAGACGAAGGTTCTGGTTTTTGAGATAGATGAAGAAAACACGGAATGCAAGATTAGTGTAAATGGTTAGATATTAGAACAAATGAATGAATTGTATATTGGGAAAGTATGTTCACTAGATATGAAAGATACGAGATGGATTTGGAAAGGCGTATTGCTGTTGGTAACAGGGTTAACGGAGCTTTAGCTGCATTGATGAGATGGCGAACCGTCCGCACAGCTGCGCGTTTGGCCGTATACAATGTAGTGTTGGTACCGACGTTGTTATACGGCAGCGAAACGTGGGCATTACAGAAGAAGAATGAAAGAAAGATGAATGCCGTGGAGATGCGATCCCTTCGTAGGATATGCGAAGTCAGCTTAGCTGATCGAATCCGCAATGCAGAGATGCACCGAATAGCAGGTACTAGCGCGGATGTCACGCTGAGAACGAAAAAGAACGTGCTCAGCTGGTTTGGGCACGTCAAACGAATGAGTGATGAAAGATGGGAAAAAAGATTTATGATGGAAAAGTGAGTGGTGAGAGAGGCAGAGGAAGACCTCGGTTGACCTTCGAAAACACAGTATCAAAAAAACTGGAGGAAGGTCGCGTAAAAAGCATGAGGAGAGCATGTATGAAGAGGTTGATGACAGTGGACGAGGCGAAAGAGGTATGTAGAGACCGTAGCGTTTGGAGCTCCGCTCTCTCTGACCCTCAAGGGATAAGCCGTGAAGCAGTGTTGTTGTTTTTGGTATAATGGATATAAAAAAATAAGTCCAATACTTTTTTTCAAGCAAATTTTTCTTTAGTTTGGTAATCAAATTTAAAGATGAAAAAAATCAAAGTTATCAATTTTAAATGATAACAAAATTCCAATGTACATTTACATGTTACGTGCTTTAGTTAAGTTATAAAGAGTACTAGCTCCACTCACACGGCGGGCGGCAGGCCCCCGGGGGCAGGCGCGGGGCCGGAAGGCGGCGGCGGAGGTGGGCCCGAGATCGCACTGTCGGCCGCGTCTGTGTCACGCCAGCGCTGGTGCTGCTCGTCCCATACAATCTGTATACATAATGTCATATGTATAGATAATATATTGACATCATTTTATAAAAATATATGTTTTAATATTAAAGAATCAAACTTAAAGAATAGCATTTAACTAATGAGTTGTAATAAAAGACACATATAGATAATTTTTTTATTGTAAGTACATATAAGCCCAATATACTAGCAGTTACATAATATACATATTTTATATATATAACTTACACATAAATAAATAAATTATATTAATAATATTATAAAAAACCTTTATTAGGAACTAAAATAACAAGGGTACAACAATTAAATATGTTCGATAATGACCGCAGTAGTTGGAACTGTGTTGCGGCCATTATCGCCCACCTCAATAGGACAAAAGTAATAACAAAGTTCCACTATTCAATTTACTATCTTATTTAAAGTAAAGGTATGCCAGAAAATAACAAATATAGCATAACAAATGTTAAGTAGTTACTCAATATTTTCTAGGATTTAAAAAAAATATCCAATAAATTTATATAATCATATCCATATTAGTTTATAATGTGAAAAGAATAAGATTTAAAAACAGAAAGTGAAAAAACACTAAAACAGAACTAGATAAAGTTTCATATTACGAAATCTGTTAGTTTATAATTAAAACGAAAATTTTAGGAAATCCTTAGTTAATAGAAAATATAAGTAAAATACAGCATATTTTAAAATTGAGTGTGTATTCTAAGAGTGCCATAGCTTGGATCAATTATACACTAGATAAAGGATTGCATACAAATACTATGGCAACAGTCAATATAAACATCAATTCAGTATATTATTACACATAGACATAAGATCATTTCAATAAAATCCAACCTTATACCAGTGCGTTAAGGCTTAGTTTCACATAGCGCGTAATGGATTTCTTTTCATGGAAAAAGGATTAGGCAAACGACAAAACAGTACTTAAAGTTAATAATCTTTTATTTTTAGTAAATTTACAAAAATTGTCAACAAGATAAAAACAACATTTATTCTTAAAAAAATGTTATCTATAATGTTATCAACACGAAAAAACTCCATAACTTGGCGGAAAATGGGTAACGAAAATGTCTTGATTGGGAACGAAGTGTCTTAACACAAGTGTCCTTTTTTTTTTCGGTTTTGAGATTAATGCTGTTAGCCCTATTGGCCTTTACAGCGACACCGGGTGGGGAGGGAAGAGTCTCTGTCCCTGAGAATATGCAGGCACTGTGTGGCTGCCTGTGGGAGCTAGGTTCCCTCTGCCACTGCTATATATATATTTAGTTTTAATACTCTAAATAGTCATTTCTTGGGCGACAATGGACATCCGTTGTACATAGAAAAATATGTCAGTAGGAAACCTAGAGGCATTACTAGGCATTACTAGAATCGAAAAAGAACACATAATTTTTCGTGCTCGTATTTCCCTTGAGCTTCCCTTATCCCGTCCCGTTCCCTTTTCCGTTTTTTAAGCTGTAATCCTTTATCAAAGGTATAATTGAGCGAAGTTCCATAGGGTAAAAAGAATAGTAATCATTGAACTATGTAAAAATTAAAGAACCGATACCTTTTTTTTTTACTAAAATGTCATAATTGTCAAAAAGGTCACAATTACAATCTACGACTATAATTAAAGAATAGAACAGTGCTAAACACAATCACCAATTAATATATAAAAAAGTGCATAATAAAAATTACATAAGCGTGGGCATAGGCAGGGTTTTGGGTACTATAGGGAGTGGGGGTTTTGGGTCACTTACAGTGGGATTGGTGTCATCAGGCAGAATCATCTGGTTGGGCGCTCGTAGGGACAACTTGGTGAGTATGCCGCCGAGCCAGCCCGACCTCTTATCCTTATTATCGGAATTCTTGCCATCGCCCTTCTTGCCGTTCATTTTTGACGTGTCTGTGTCGCGATCGTTTTGCTGGTAGTAAAAATAAAAGATTTTGTGTAAAATACATAAGTATATATAAAATGTTTTTAGGATCTATTTATTTTAAAAATGGTAAAGTTGATACGATAAAGTCCGATATACATACTTTTTTTATAAGGCAATATTATTTAAATAATATTCATTGATTGACATGGCAATCTTTGGATTTTAAAGTTAAATGAACTCGTTTCTCTAAAGTATAAAATGTATTCCATCTATTTTTTTTATCGAGTGGCCGAAGTAAGCGCCCTTCTTAATCTTCTTAACAGAGCGACTAGGAATCGAACTCCTACTGCGGCTGCGCTACGAGGACAGCCTTACGCCCCACGGTGGGTGTAGTACTCATATATAAATAAAAATAAAACACGACTCACATCAGCACCGCCGGCGGAGGCGGAGGGGGGGCGCTCGTCCGCGTCCCCGAACATGGCGGGGCGCAAGGGGCGCGAGGGGGGCGCGCCCGGCATCGTGATTGTAGGCGCGGGGACCTCCTCTACGCCTGAATTGTGCTGTCGTAAGTTTGTTCAATATTTAAATATTTGTATACATAGCGGACAGCGAGCGATAAGGAGGAAGAAATATATATAAATAGTATTATTGTTCAGTGTCTCAATCTCTACATTTAAGAAGTAAAAATGGCGCGTCTGTATATTGAATATGATGTATTTACAAAATGATAATGTAGGGGGGTTTAGGAACAGTAATAGACCCAAATCCAAATCTGTTTGTACACTCTAATCTCCGGAACTACTCGACGGATTTGAATGAAACTTTTTTGGTTGTATAGCTATTAAGTCTAGGCAACTTATAGGATATATTTTATTTTAAAATCTGGATACCTGATATGAAACCTTAACAGCCTGTCTAAACTATAAGAGATATAAATATACTGCCTAGGGAAAATTGAACAACATGACAAACAATTTCCACCCATACCACCCACAATTTACTAAATTCCACCCACAATTTACTAAATATAAAAATTGATGTTTTGCCATTTAGGGAGGTTAAAAATCAAAATAAATATTTAAAATGTTTAGTAAATATTTATTGCCAACATTGAACAGTACAAAGGTAAGTAAGTGCTCTATAACATAAGCATAACTACGACAAATAGAAAGGAAGGTGTTTTTTTTTTTAATTTATTAGTTTATAAATAAATTACGTTTTAGTTTGGGTAACAATTAAATTTTATATACTATAGGTTTATTAAAAAAATTAAATTCATTGTCTAAATAAAAAAAATTGAAAAATAAATTCATGGTGTAAAGAAAAAAAAAAGAAATAGAAATAAAAAGAGGGATTCAATTGGGAACTGTCATGAAATATCAAATAAAAAAAATCATTAAAAATATCACAGGTTATAAATCATATAATACATATAGTTAGTTAATTTTTTGTACATTGTTATCAAAATTGTCATTGCACTTTTTAAATAAAAAAACCCATTTAAATGTGTAATTAGTTTACTGAAAGCCAGAGCCTTCATTGAAAATTTGATTATCTTTGAAACTAAAAAGTTACAGATAAAATAAGTTTCAATAATTGGTTTAAAATACTCCATTCATAATCAGTGTGGTGTGTGTGTAGTTAGTCAGTTGTTCTGTCTCTAGTCTTGGACAGAGTCAAGTCACATATTACAAGTTTTAAGTTAATATCAATATTATATGTAATAAAGTGGAGTGATACGAATGAAAAGATGAAAAGTACCTTATATTTATTGTTTAATAAATATAAGGTACTTTTTAACCGACTTCTGTAAGAAAAGGAGATTATCAATTCAACTGTATTTTTTTTTAATGTTTGTGACTCCAAAATTATAAAATCTTTGAAAAATTATTTTTCACTTTTTAGTTCGTCGTTAGAACTCCGTTTTTCTTTTTGTTAAAAATTATTTTTTTATAATTCTATATGCAATTTCAAATATCTATATTGTATTGTCATGTCCTCTAAAAGATTCTCATAATGCGTGTATAATTAACTGTATACGTTAAATATACGTTAATACTACGTTGATAAAACAAGATTTAATTTATCTAATAATAAAATTAATAATATTAATGTTGACTAACGTTTTGTTACTTTACTCACAAATGGACACAAAAAAAGGGATGATACAAGATATTTTTGATTTTCATAGTTGGGTGAAAGTGATAAGAAAGTGGCTCACTTTCAAATAATTTTACAATATTTGCTTAACATTGTGATAATAAATATTTTAGTTTATCAAAATATTTTAGAGAATATGGTTAATATTGGAAAGATAGAAATGCAATAATTATTTGTGTATTCAACTTATTTGTCGTTTCCAAATCCAGAGTTAATGAATTTATTGCGATATATTTTACTTAGCGTTAGTTGAAGCTAAGTGTTAATTCTTGGATTTTACATAACAATCAATGCACATTAACTTCACAATAATAATAATAAAAAAAACTAAAACACTACTAAAAAAAATTAACACAGTCAAAATGCCCTGTCGGAATGGAAGGTAACTTTAGAACAAAATGGCGTTATATGAACGAAACGGGTTCATCTATGTCGAATGTCTTGACCCCGGACACGTAGTACACCTCGTACTCGTCCTTAGGCAGGGCATCCCCCACGCACCAAGCCGTGGGCTTGTCGATGGCGAACGTTGACGCGAATCCCCCCTCGCCGCCGCCGCGCACCCCCGCCTCGCTCCGCTTGGCGAGTGCGGCCTCGAACCTCTGCACGCTGCGCTCGATGGTCTCGCGGAGTCGCTGTCGCCGCGCCGCCGGGTCCTCCAGGACCAGGGGTACACTTGTGCCGCGGACTTGCTTGGGGGTCGCTCGGGAGTCCATGGGGGTCACGCGGGGGACATCGTCGGGGTTGATGTCTGCGGGTTCATCGATGGGGTATGTGCCTCCGAAGACGAGAGGCTTATAGGCGCGTTGCTTGACGGCGACGCGGGCCCACGCCTCCACCGTGTTGCCTATGAGGTCGGAGCGGGGGCGGCGGGCAGGAGGCCTGGCAGGGGGCCCGGGCGGGGGCGGCGCGCCGCGTCGCTGGCGGCAGACGGAGGCGGGGGGCGGCGCGGACTGCCCCCACAACACGCGTTAGCTCACTTGCACAATTCAAACACATCACTACACTGATACACACACACTGGGGGACCAACGGCTCAATAAAAAGCTTTTTTAATATTACTTCTTTTTTTACCACAATTGATAAAAAAATATGTATATTATACTTTAAATTAAACTTTAATCATGTGAAAACGATACTTTCTAACGAAAAATCAATGGAAAATTTAAATAAAAAGCCAGATAATATATGTATAATATAATAATGACAAACACTTACATCTTGGTATCCATAGAGTGTGTCCCCCTGCCAGTAAGGGTCAGCATATGAGCGCGCGTGCTCCTCGTATCCATACTGTTCCAGCGGGGGCTCCCCGCCTGCCTCCGGGACCGTCTGCAACTGTTGTTGTTGTTGAAATTGTTGTTGTTGTTCTTGATGTTGTTGATACTGTTGTTGTTGTGGCACTTGCTGTTGCTGGTGTTGGTAGTATTGGGAGTAGTCTGTGGTGTCCTCTGCTGGGTCAGGGCACTGTTGCACTTGCTGAGCATGCTGTAGGGTCTGTAAAATATAGTTTCTTTTATTAATAACAACAATTGAAAATATATTCATTACAAAATTATAAATAGTAATGGATAAAATAATGATTAATGGTAATTATTTTGTAATGACCACTTATGATATAGTAAAAACTAATCTAATAAGTGAAGATCTTACTTAAGGGAATATTTATTAGTTCAACACTTTTAGGGAAAAAATAGTATAACGTATTACTCATCAAAACTGACCTGCTCAGCCCAGGAACCCGCACTGTACGAATCAGCTTGGTGATGAGGCGTATTCTGTTGCGACGCTTCCGCCTTAATAACAAATATATACAAAATATATATTTTAATTTTACTTTTTATTAACAATTATTTAATAGTATTTTCCTTTTATATACAAATGCATTAAGTTTTGGAGGTAATGAAATATTTAATATTTTTATTTTTTTGCTCTCTCACAAAACACAATAACAAACGAATTCGGCGGGAAGTGGGGAAGCGAAGTATCCTAATGGGAACAGAGTGTCTTTAGACTAAGTTCCCAAATTTCCTGTGCTATGTGCGGGATAGAGCGTGTAGCTAAAAAAAGTTTAAAAAAAAAAATCTTATTAATATTTCTTATTTATTTTTTAGGTAATATGTAATTATATTATAAATATTTTTATATTTGATTGCCTTGTATTTATATAATTTTAACAGATTTATTTTTATTGAGATAACTTTATGAATAAAATACATAAAAAATCCATTTACTTAAAGCCAGTCGTGGCGTAAGGGCCCAAAGTGTGACTGTAAACGCGACAAGTTGTGGGTTCGATTTCCATTCGAGGTAATGAAATATTTAATATTCCCATTTTATTCGCTCTCATGTCAAAGCAAAGCGCGGCGTTGAGTTTCGAAATTCAACACGCAATGCCTCGAGTATTGGGCGCAGAACGGAGTGCCTTAATATTAGTTCCCTCTGCCTATGCTTCTGTGTGCAGGATACAACGTGACGGAAAAGAAAATATCCACTTACAGACAGCTGCAATGCAACAGTATGCAGATCCTGCAACCACTGCTGGTGTCTTGGCGAATCCTCACAACCCTCGTTGCCTTCTACACCCTCGGCAACGTCTTCTTGGAGTGACGGATCGTAGTATTTAAGCCTGGATTCAAAATAAATATTTTTTAATATAAAATAAGGGAGTAATTAGTAACTGGAATTAGAATAAAATTCATGTACATACTAATTACATAATATAATATTAAGGATTTAGTTATTAAAATACAATAATAGGTATATTTCGAAGTAAAACTATAGACTTTAGATAGGTTGACTACATTTTACAATAACAATACATTTTTCATACAATAGCCACAAACAGATATTTTTATGTTATATTTTTTCCTAGACATCCGTTTAAGCCATGTTTCCCACTCAGCTTATAGCCAAATTAGCGACACAAGCAAGCGGTACAACGCCGCCGCACGCATGTTTTAAAGTATGCAATCCATATTTCCAATGATAATATAATACTAGAAGTCAATTGTGACGCAGGTGCACAAGTGTGTGACTGTTAACGCGACTGGTTGTGGATTCAATCCAAAATCGAGGAAATAAAATATTTTAGTTTCGCAACTCAATACTCAATGCCTTCAGAAGCCGGCGCAAAATGGGGAACACTAGGTACCCTCTGCGTCCCCTTCTGTATGCGTTCTTCATCTTCTTCCTGGCATTAATCCCGGCTATTACCAGGGTCTGCCTTCCTACTCAACCTACTCCACTTTGCACGGTCTTTTGCGTCCTCGGTGGTTAGACCATTGGCTCTCATGTCCTGCATCACTACATCCAACCAACACTTCCTTGGGCGTCCGGGAGGTCGCGCCCAAGGCACTTGCGTCCGACATAGTTCTTAGGCCGGCGCGTAACGTGGCCAAACCATCTCAAGCGACGCTCTTGGAGCTTATTCGCTACGTCACGGACCCCAAGACTACCTCGAATGAATGTGTTGCGTATGCGGTCAGACCGCGTTACGCCGCACATCCACCTCAGCATCTTCATTTCCGTGACGTGAAGCTCCTGAGTGTGCCGAGATAGTGCTGGCCAACATTCGCTGCCGTATAAAAGAACCGGTCGGACGATGCTCTTGTATATCAGCCCCTTGAGCTTGGGCGGTATTCTGCGGTCGCAGACCACACCAGTGACCTCCCGCCATTTGGCCCAGGCAGCGCTTATCCGGCCATGGACATCGTGATCGATGCCTCCAGACTCGTACATAACGGATCCAAGGTACCTGAACTTTTCCAACCGTTAGGCTGGCTCAGGACCTATAAGGATGGTACTTGAGTCCGGGCTCCCGCGAGCCATATACTCTGTCTTCGACACATTTAGTTTAAGACCGCCGTTCTCAAGCGTACCCTTCCAGAGGTTCACTTTACGCTCCAGCGTCAGTCGTGTCTCGTCAATGAGTGCTATGTCATCGGCATTCATCATCAGCCATGGAGGCTGGTCCTGAATGTGAGCCGAGACAGTATCGGGCAAGCAACAGCAAGAACGGACTAAGAGCCGAGCCTTGGTGAACCCCCACTGTAATCTGGAAGGGTCTGTCGCCAACAACAGTCCTAACCATAGAAGCGGAATCGTGGTACGTCTCTGATAATCTCAATATAGGTCTCAGGAATCCCTTTGGATCGCAATGCCCACCAGATAACTGACGAGGCACACAGTCAAATGCCTTCTGCAGATCTAAAAAGGCCACATGCGGAGCTCTCCTTTTTTCCCTGTATGCTTCCATCAAAGTTCTGAGGGCGAAAATGGCGTCCATGGTGCCCGATCCTGGCTGAAATCCATATTGAGCCTCAGAGATAGTACACTCTTGGCGGAGCCTGAGGTTGATCATGCGCTCGAAGGGCTTCATGGTATGACGCATAAGCTTAATGGCCCTATAACTACCACAATCTTGCGTATTGTATAATAATGACAAACAGATTCACCTGTCAGCGAATCCAGCGATGGCGACGGCGAGCGAGGCGCGGTAGAGAGCGGGCGCACGAGAGAGCGCGCGCGCCGCCGCCTCCGCGTAGGCCAGCGCGCGCTCGCACTGCCCCGCGTCCGCCAGCCGCGTGCCCGCCACCAGCTTGTACACCTGAGGACGTACGACCGTACAGATAAGCGGCTTAGAGAGTAAGCTTGCTAATCATACATTTTTATACGACATACGATACATTTTTATTCAGAAATGTAAAATAAACTACAAAATAAACATTTATTTTGTTCATATAGTATAGAATATAACCATCTGTAATCATGCCCAATGGAACAGCATTCGTTAGATGAATTCATTCCCCATTAGCGAAGATGATTATTTTAAAATTATTTTCATTCGCGAAAATAGGTCGGTGCGTGGGGGACAGTGTCCTAACATTAGGTCCCCCGCTTCCTACCCCGCTATACAGCGTATCGCAATACAGCGTAAAGATGAAAAAATAAATAAAAAAAACACTCAACATACCGTCAACTCATGCAACACATAATCCTGACTCAAAGATAGCGCATATTCATATATCTCTGTCGCGAATATTGCGTGGTTGGTGGCGAAGCGCTGCAGTGACGTAACGCGAGGGTCTGACAGCAGCAAAGAGAGGCGTGGGGGTGTGGCGGTCAGGGCGCCAGGCGCGCGCTGGACGCGGTGCGGGCTGAGGGGGTGCACCGAGAAGGGCACGCCCGCCGACAGGTAACAGAACTGAGCCGAGTAGAGCAGGCCGCGGGCGTTTAGGGTGTCACCTATGGAATATGATTTATTTTAAATATAAAAATATTATTTTTTCTACATATAGCATGTATTGTTAGGTATTGAAATATAACTTAATTAAGTTAATTTAACTGCAACTGCACTAAACAAAAAATAATATAATATGTTATTACTGTTCGGTCCAAATATTGTAACCGAACACCGCGGCATAGCCTTTCAGCACGTTCCCGGCGCTACTATTATAAGGCAGTGCATACTCGGACCGCGGACCGGTAGCATTCATTAGCGTATTCATTGATCATTATCATATAGCAAGCAATAAAGCAACTTTTATTTAAAATATTATTTTTTATTATCGAGCCGCTAATCTCCAGCTAAATAGTGTAGGCCACGTCCCCTACAATTACATTACATAATAATGCAATAATTAACAATAGTGTATAGTTTTATACACTATTGTGTATTAAAGGATCTGGTAAAAATAAATATAATATATATGTAAGATAAGACAGATACATTTATTTTTATTGATTTTTCTTAGCTTCACGGTAGACTTCTAGCGGAATAGTCAACGAGAACGGAGCGAAAAACACTCCAATCTCTGCATAGCTCTTTCGCCAAATTTAGTCGTCAACCTCTCCATACATGCCCTTCTAGTGGTTCTTATACTTTTTACATGACCTTCCTCCAGTACCTATGAACAATTTTTCAGCTTTCGAAGGTCAAACTAGGATTCTTCACAATTAATGAAAAATAATTAACTAACCGAGTTGTGTAAGATTACGTCGATCCTGTTCAGGTTTTGCGGAGGGATTGGACAGCATGATGGCAGCGTGCGGCCGCCAATCACCCCACAGAGCGTCCGACACGCACTGAATTATAAACAAGGAATTTATTAATTTTTTAATGTTTTATAGGAGAAGTAAAAAATAAAAATGCAGTTATGCCGTAAGTTAAATTTAGCCCATCTTATGTAGAGGGTGGGTTCACAAATGGCTAGGGCTAGTGTATATTAAGAAAAACACGCTGTATCTCACGCTCCCACATACAACAGAATAGTCATAAGAAACCTAGTACTAAGATATACTCTTTCCCACGAACCGACCAATTTTCGAGACTGCGCGCTAAGTGGCGCGGTACTACAGCGAGCGGGAAAACGAAAATTTCTCAACATGGGAATAGAATCTGCTACTATACACACAGCGTGAAGTTGTCCTAATGTACCACGATGGCCACTGGCGCATATTTTAGAATTTATATATCTAACCAGACTATGAAAATATAAAAATTTGAAATTCCAAATGAAATTTCATTGCACAACTTGCGATCAATAATTAAGTTAAGAAAATAAAATCGAAGTGCACTAAATTCCCTCTTACCAATTATAATGTAACTAAAATTAGAAACAGAGAGAAAATATATAAACTGTCACTCCTCCGAATGGGTATACTAACGGTGGCCGCGGGCGGCGTTCGCTGAGCCAGCACGGCGTACAGCGAATGTAGCGGGTCGGTGGTGGGCAGTGCGGCCACGAAGCGCGCGCACACCGCGGCGCGCACGCGCCTGTCGCCGCCCGCCGACAGCTGCAGCGCGTGGCCCCACAGCCCACATTGCATTGCCCATTCTGTGTCAAATTAAAACATGAATTATGATAAAAAAATATTTTACATAATATTATAATAATAAGCCATCAAAGCCTTCGTGGCTATATGCAGGATGGGATTTGACTGTTAGCGTGATGATTGTAAAATCGCCAGAATGAAGAATATAATGAATATTCAAATATTTATTCACAAACATGTTGTATATGTGATTAAACAGGATTCAGAAGGATGGAAATTAATTCACGCGCAAAGGTGAAAAAAGGCTGGACATCGTTTATTGAGATGCAACAACAGAGAAATATTGACAAAAGTCACAGACAATTAAAAACGCCTTGTAATTTATACAAATAAAATGTTGCTATTTAAGAAATATAGTAGGAGTTGTTAATTATGATTTGTAATAAAGTTATATATATAATTATTTAAATTAAAACTATTATTTGGTCTTGAACAATATGTAATAAAAGTTAATTTGACTCACCCAAAGCCTCTTGTTTATTGCCAAATATGAGGTACTCTCTGAAACGATCGAGGGCCTCCTTCTCATCAACTGCTGGCTTTTTGACCTCCTCTTCTATTCCTGAAATCATTATAAGAAATACATTATTTTCTCATTTTTATACTGCAATCATTTATTTGATACTATAAGTAGACAGTAGGTGTCTTATCGGATCCATGCCGTTTCTTCAACAATATTTGCACAGCAGACTCTCCATTTATTAGAAATATCTCGTATCCCTAATAACATTCCATTCTCTGCTTGTATTGTGTAATGTGTGTAACACATTTTTAAACACTTTTAAAATTACTTAGCTACAATTTTAAACAACATTTTTAAATTAAGTTTTAATTATTAATATTTAATTAAGTAAGATATCAGATTGATTAAAAAATGAAATGTAAAGGATATATTAAATTTCAATTGTATTATATACTATATGTATACTATATGTATATTTACTATATACTTGGTAAGTTTACTCAATAAAAGATATATCTTTTTATAACTTTTACTTTATAACTATATTTTATAACTATAACTTACGTTTTATAAAACAACTTAATAAAAAATATCACTATCAAAAGAACCAAATCAAATTGTTCTCTGTGTCTTGCCCATACAAATAGAAAACGCCAAAACAACTTACGTGCAGTTTCTATGGGCATAGCCTCCTCTTCTTCGTCGCCTTCATTGGACCCCACCGACCCGCCTCTATATTCTACGAATACAAAATATTTACAATACACTTCGATACGTTAATTGGCAAATCAGCCAACTCATCTGCGTGATTTTTACAAGAGACGCCAAAAACGTTACGTTATTTTCCATAGACTACTCATTAAAATAAGATTCATATTTAAGACAATTATAAATTTTTAAATTAAAATTCGCGCAGTTGGAGTTAGCCGCTTTACGCCTTAATTTAAATAATGAATTTTTAAGATTTTGAAAATATCAAAACGTCAAGTATAAAAACATTTTTAAAATGTTAAAAACATTAATTGAAACATCTAACTGATATTGTAAACATCGTTTTTGTTTTATTACAGCAGTTTTACAACATTAATTATAAATATTCTACATTTTGCAATAATGCTAACAATATTAATTAAGTATCACTAATATTGTTTAGTTTATAAAAATATTGTTTTCTACACATGCGTCTACCGTTTTTTTTCGACAGACAATCTAGACGTTTACATTCAAAAACAGTTTTTTTAATAAATGAACTTCATTTTTATGTCGCGCCTATTGGTAATGTTTAGGAGACTATATATATTCTAAATAAAATAAAAGTAATTACCGCTACTCTTAAGAGATGGGGGCTTGTATTCGAACTCCTTGGTGTTTTTCATTAGTAACTCGGCAATATCTGAACCCACTACCACCTGTAAATTATTATAATTTTTATTAAGAAAAAAATAACTAGAACTATGTACAACTAACATTTAATTTAAGAAAACAAATAAATACCAACAATAAAAAAAATATTTTTGAAATCTCAATAATTTACATGAGTATAATGGGAATATTAAAAGAAAAAAAAATAATCAAAGTAGATGGCAAACTGAAAGTTGTATGTACTTAACTTATTACTTCATTACGAGTAACTATTATTATTTATTTCAGTATAGTGCACTGTCGAATTTCTGGTCAGCTTTTACCAGAACTGTCTTCCTCACCAATGGTAGTTTTTAGTAGAACTGCTGCTGATATTTGTACATAATTTAGTGGTACAAAAACTTAATCAAATAAAACGTTGCTTACCCCATTTTGTCTTAACAGCAAAGCGAGCATCTCCCACAGGAGCGCCCACCCGCATACGTCGGCGCCGCCCTCTGCCCCCGCGGCGCGCACGCGCGACTCGCAGTACTCTACTACACTCTTCTTGTGTGTCACACCTGTAAATTTACATATTTTTTAAAATTAATCATATCTGAATTTATATATTTTTTATTGTTTCTTTTGTTCGACCTTTTTGTTCTGTGACTTTTAAAATATATTTTCTAAAAAATATTATTATACTAGCGGCCCCCCGCGGCTTCGCCCGCGTGACCTACATGATTATTCATTTAATAAACAGAATTGACTGACAGTCAAATGTGTTGATCTCAATTAATAATTTAATTTACCGTTCAGAAACAGCCTTAAATGTTAAATTATTGATTTGGGTAAGGATTTACAATATTATTTGTAAAATTACTGTAATGGTTGCATATTACAAAACATACCCAATTCGAATCGAATAATCCAATATCGAAATCGAATCCAAAATAATTAATCGAATATCGAATCTAAAATATTTAATCGAGAACCTCCCCCTTGTTTTGAAAGTTGTTAAAAATACAGATTTATCACAAACAAATACAGATTTATTATATGTATAAGTACAGACAGACAGACAGACAGATATATTCAGCAATTAAATTACAAATTAAATTTATATTAAGCAATCATATCTACCCTGTCATTCCACTGACACATCAAAATAGTTTAATAAAAAAATCACAGTTGTTTAATAAAAAAAAGTTAACGTTGTATCCCGCATATAGCAGGATAAGTAGAGAGAAGTTAGTGTGAAGATACTTTGTTCCCCACTTTCAGCCGGAGTTTCGAAGCATTGCGTGTTGAGTGGCGAATCTAAATGCCGTATTTCGCTTTGTTATTAGAATGAGGAATGAAAATATAAAATACTTTTACATTAAAATTAAATCAGTTTCACGCTGTATTCAGCATACAGCAGGGTAGATAGAGTGAACCTCGTATTAAGACACAATTTTTTTCACACACCAGAGCGAAAACAAGTGAAAAAATAAATTAAAATATTTATTGAATGAGAATCGAGCCCACACTGTAATGTAAAAAAAATATGAAAAAATCTACAACAATTAGTGTAAATAGAAACAAAGTCCCTCACCCTTGACCAGCGGCCCCGGGTAAGCTTGGAGCGCGGCGAAGTCGGCGGGCGGCGCCAGCGCCTGCAGCCGCAGCAGGCGCAGCGGCGCCGCGCGCCCGTCTGCCGGGTACGCAGCCGGCACTACAACAAGTGCGCGCGCGCACAGCACGCCCTGCGCACCAAAATTATTAATCATTTAGTTATTATTAATTTACCTTTATCTTTACCTTTATCCTTTACCTTCTATACGGCAAGGTTGATGAAGAAATTCTGGTGTTAAGATACTACATTCTTCTTTTTCTTGCCCGAATTCGAAACACTGAGACTATCATAGATTGCTCAAGGCAAGGCAGCCTGTTGTGCTGGTTTACCTATGAACCGTCTTATAAGACATTGTTCGACGTACAATAAAATAATATTTAATTTTATATATGACACTGTGTGTGTTGTATAAAGAACTCAATTTAGAGCATAGGGAAGTGATACCCATTCATAAGTTTGAGGCCAGTCGTTGGATTCCCACTTGAGTAAATGAAATATTTAATATTTTATTTTTTTCTCCCTGGTATGGAGACAAACAACGACGTTCTGCCACACAACACGAATTGCCTCTACATTTCGGCGGAAAGTAGGGAGTGGAGTGTCTTAACACCAGGCTCCCTCTGCTTTCCCTGCTACAGTGTAAAGAGGATAGTCTTAGCGCAGCGGCACAAAGTGTGCTTCAAAATCGAATGGTTGTGGGTTCGTTCCCCACATAAGAAAAGGAAATATTTATTTCAATTTATATTTTGACTTCTTCGTTCTGGTGTCGGGGCAAAGCGCTGCGCGGCGGATGCGTGAAGCTGATTTTTTTAATACAGTATGTATTTAAAAAATCAGCTTCACGCGGTATTCCGCACACAGCAAAGTGACACTTTCTAAGTGGAGAACTTTTTAAAATAAAACTAAAATTACCTTAACATGGGCTGTGGAGTACTTAAAAGGTGTCATACGCTCAGAGCGCACCGTCGACTCCTCTAAATGCAGATTCAAAGACATGTCCGTGGTCAGTTCCCTGTAAACGCAACGTTAGTATGTTAGTATAGTATACTACTATAGTTATCATAACAAATTCTACAGACATATAGAAATTACTTTTTTACATAGACATTTAGCAATCTCTTAACAACAAGAAGTAATTACTAAAGTACAGAACAATTTAATAAAATACTGAAATAATAAGTTACCAATCTACCACAGATTAACAATAAAACAGGGTAATTTTAAAAAAAAATATATGTATATATAAATAAACCATATTAAAGTACAAAATATAGTCATTTTTTTTTATAGAAAAATAAAAATATTAATAAAAAACATGGAATGTATGAAGAATGAAAAGCATGAAGTGGGCGTGCACTTAAGTGTTCTACATACATACACATATATATATATAATAAAAACTAATCAACACGCCTTCACCCAATAAGTCTACATACAGTATGTATCACTTCTTCCACCACACCTGTTACAACCTACAAACACACACAATAGCCCAGAGTGGCGTCACTGACTCACTCACCTGTCAGAGCAGTCCGTGCGCAGTGAGGCGGTGTCGCGCGCGCGCACGTAGTACCTACACCAACCACACTATGCAAGTATGCTCTATGCGCTGTGCGTTATGCACTATGTACAGTAAAGCATCGATTATCCGAACGTCGCCCGACCGGTTTATTGTTGCTTGTTGAAATATGATTGAATCAATAAAATTCTAGTAAAATAACGATTTTGCTAACACCCATATCCTTCAAGTAGTTCGGATAATCACCGCTACATTGTACTTTATGCAATGCGACAAAGCTGCGTACAGTTCGCATATTAGCGTATTTATTTTAATTTTCCACGCTGTATCCCACATATCGCACGGTAGGTAAAGAGAACCTGGGAACCTAGTGTTAAGACACTCCGTCCATTAAGACACTTTTTGCCGAATTCTGCGGCGTTGCGTGTCGAGTGGCGCAACTCAACTTATGTAAAAATATTAAATATTTAATTTGAGGACATGAAAATTTTAAATATTTCATTTCCTCGAGAGAAAATGGAACCCAGAACCTGACGCACTTAAAGTCGCACGTTTATGCCCCTGCACCATTACTGGCCTCATCTTATTTTTTATAAATTTTCGTTATAGCAGTTTTATTTAAATATTTCTGAGATCATTTAACCAAAATACACTAGTATGAGGAAAGTACATTTAGATTAGTTGTATATTATTATCTATACAGTATATGTAATAATATATATATATATATATATATATAACCTAACCTACCTGAAAGCAAAAGAAGAGTAAAAAGAAAAAGAGAAAAGTGCCCAGTTAGCAAGCTGGAAGTTTTTGTGAAAAGCAGGATAGGGAAGGGATCTGGGAGGGAATATACAGGGCAATCGGAAGAATAGCAAAGAGGGAACAAGATATCTTACTGAAGAGGGATGGAAAAACCTGTGGCTCTGAAGACTCAGCCACCCTGTTGGCAGAAGTTTTCTACCCGGACGACGATCCTGTCCAAGATGGAGCCGAGCATTGCCGTATTAGAAAAAGGGCGGAAGGCATAAATGATGGGGAAAAAAGTGAGTGTTTGGACCCATCATTTACCACACATGAGATGCTCGCGGCGGTGAACGGCTTCAACCCGGAAAAGGTACCCGGCTCAGACGGATTAGGAGCGGATATTTGCCAGCATGCAATAGCCACTTGCCCTGACATATATTAGGAAATTGCAAATAAATGTCTGGAACTTGGGCACTTCCCAAAAATCTGGAAGGTAGCAACAGTCGTGGCCCTCCGAAAACCCGGGAAATCGGACTACACAGACCCTAAATTCTATCGCTCTATTGGGCTCCTGCCAGTCATGGGTAAAATCCTGGAGAAACTGCTGATCACACGCATTAGGTGGCATATCCTCCCAGGCCTCTGTACCCGCCAGTATGGTTTCATGCCCGAAAAAAGCACCGAGGACTCCCTCTATGACCTGATGGGATATATTAACGACAAACTTCTGTTAAAGAAACTAGTCCTAATAGTCTCCCTGGACATAGAGGGAGCCTTCGATAGCGCATGGTGGCCAGCTATAAAATCTAGACTGGCCGAGGGAAGCTGCCCTATTAACCTAAGACGAGTGATCGACAGTTATCTCCAGGACCGAAGGGTTGCTGTGAGATACACCGGCGCGGAATATGCAAAAAACTCCAAAAAAGGCTGTGTGCAGGGTTCGATAGGTGACCCAACCCTGTGGAACCTTCTTTTTGATCCCCTGCTTCATGGACTCGTACGCCAACAGATTTATTGCCAGGCATTCGCGGACGACGTCGTTCTTGTGTTCGAGGGAGACACCGGTCTGTAGATGTCCCTGCGGGCCAACGCTGCTCTTTCCTATGTTCAGGAGTGGGGTACAATTAATAAACTGAAGTTTGCGCCACACAAAACCCAGGCGATGATGGTGACGCGTAAACTAAAATATCATACCCCACGCCTGATCATGGGCGGGATCGGGGTCGAATTTTACAAAGAAATTAAAATACTCAGGCTAATAATTGTTAACGTGTGAGTTAATCACCTTTAACTCACATGTTAACAAATTAACTTTAAAGGTGACAAACATTCATAAACAGCTGTCCAGAGCGGTGAAAGCCAGCTGGGGTCTTCAGCCTGAGGTCATCAAATTGATATACACGGCAGTCGTCGAACCGGTGGTCTCGTACGCCACGAGCGCATGGGCAAAAGAAGCAAAAAAGCGGGGGGTTCGGAAGCGCTTAAATGCACTGCAGAGGGGTTTTGCCCAAAAAATCGTCAGGGCCCACCGAACTGTCTCCCTGAATGCCTCCCTGGTACTTGCCGGATTACTGCCACTTGATCTCAGGGTGCAGGAGGCGCCGGCCCTCTATGAGATCAAGAGGGGGAAATCCGAAGCCGTCCTTGGGGACAGGCAGATCGAGCGGAGAGTTGGGCCCTTCAGATTGCAGCACCCGGCAGAGGGAACAGCCCTCAAATTCTACAGCCTCGAGGACCGAGAGCAAGTGGACAGGCACAATTGCCAAGCAGTGTGAATGTTCACAGACGGGAGTAAGTTTGAAGAGGGAGTTGGGGCGGCCATATCCGTGTGGAATGACGAAGCAGAAGCAGAATCGAGATCATCACTCGAGTCGGTGATAGGCCAGAAGTCCCTCCACCCACTAGTCGTGGAAATTAGAGACAACTTGAGGCGTTGTTGCAGCCAAAATAAGCACGTGTGCTTGTTTTGGGTGAAGGCACACGCAGGGCTGGAGGAGAACGAGCGCGCGAACGAGCTTGCGTCCAAGTTAAAGAAAAGGCCGATCTCATCCGCCAAACGACTTCTTCGTCAGAAGTCGATCGGCGAATGGAATCGGAGATACCAGTTTGGCCAAACGGCCTCCGGTACCAAAATGTTCTTCCCGGATGTGGCCGGCACCTACGGGACTACCAAAAGGCTTAAAATGGACAACACACTGACTCAAATATTGACCGGTCACGGTGGGTTCTCCCAGTACTTACATAGGTTTAAGTGCAGGGAGCCCCCATCGTGCATCTGTGAGCCGGGCACCGCAGAGAGCGTGACTCATATTCTGTACGAGTGTCCGGTCCACAGTAGCGAGAGGGCCCAATTTGAGATCCAGACCGGGAAAAGAGTAGCAGCCGACAACTTAAAAACATTGATAAGAGACAGGGAGACCCATGAGGCATTTGTGGGTTTCTGTAGGAGCGTGGCAGTAATTTTTTCTAAAGTACATTCAGTTATTTATCCAAGCTATTTTTAAAGTCATACAATCCTAAAGTCAATTCTTCATTGGCCGAGTGCCACTTCTTCAAAATTTCAAATCAGTTAAAATAAAATGTCGCCAAACAAAGTCTCTGATCAAGTCAGAGGGACAAGATTAAATTAAAAAAAAACCTAACCAACTAAATGAAAATATTAAAAAAAAAATAACTAGGGTGTTAAAGGACAATTAACAGAATCCATTTCCAGCATTTTTGGAATTTTTGTCTGTTTGTCTGTTTAAGTGATCACGTATCACGTAAAAAGTACACAACAAATTTAAGCAACTTTTATACGAGTATATAAAAATTACAAGTAAATCAGAGGAGGTTTTAGTTTTTATTTCATTGTAATCGCTTCACTCTATCAAAAGATATAAGTATTTAATGTTTTCAAGAAGTTAATATTTGAGATAGTATAAATAGGTACATGTAACGCTGTTTATGGGTAACAAATAGTAAGTACTATCGAATCTTAATAACGAATAAAAAATATCTCAACAATAACTGCCCAGCTAAACTTTAAGAGATATGAATATAATGGCTTCGGAATAGTTGTTCTGCGTGGTCAGTATTAAATGAAATGAGATTATTATTCTGACCTTATAATTCAAAATAACATAAGCTAGGAGTACCTCCACGCGGTGAAGGCGAAGGATTTATGGTTATTTATTATTGAAGACTTTGCCTCGCCCCTGAAGAATAAGTGGGATCTTTAATGGACACTCTTGCATCCCCCAATTAACACAATTATTTTATAGTTGCTAACAGTATAATAAATAATTAGCTTTACATATCAATGTATATTATTATAAATACTAAGTATCAACATTGGTCGTATTTTTTAATTTAAAACAATCAAGAATGCTTATAGAAATTACGATAATGTAGAAAAAAAAAACATATTAGAAATCATTATAGTTGTCAGTCAATTCTGTTTATTAAATGAATAATCATGTAGTTCAAGCAGGCGAAGCCGCGGGCGGGACGCTAGTGTATAATATTATTCTTTATGATTTCACCATATATTGTACAATGGTAACTATACGTTAAGCTGTTTTGAACTTTTTTCTTATAAAATAGAATTTTCAAATATACTTGCATATGTCAAAAAGTCTGTAATATCATGCAAATGTAATATATATTTTTATATTATGCATAATAATTTTGCAAAAGAACAATAATAATCAGAACAGAATAGAATAACTGTTATTAAGCATGAATATATTATTGCGTTCTATTAAATCCTCAATATAATTGGGGTTTTTTAATTAAAAAATTTCTTATTTTTATAATTTCAAGTTTCGTAAATAATTACTTATTTTCTAAACAAGGTTATAAAAAATATCTCCATTACATTTAAATTCAAATTATGTCAACTTTTTAAGCTGTCTTAACTTTTCCCAAAATATATTAGTATGATATGATTATTATTAATAAGAAGGTGGTGAGCGCATCATTATTGTGTGATGATAATTAAAATGATGATATAAATGCTCCCAAAATCATAGTATAGTGTCTTATTTTTTATAGTAGTACATATTATGTATTTTATTTTATTATAGTAGTATATATGTAAGTATTATAAAATTATATATTAGCATTAAATATCTTCTTAATTTTTATAATTTATTAATGATGGTACAGCTTAACTGTAATACTTGTAAAAAATAATATATAATAATATGTGTATGGCGTCTAGCTTGTATCGAGTACTATGCGGCTTGTGGCTCTTAGTGTATATTTTGTAGCATGTACGTACGTGTCTGCTGCCTTTAGACCATTGGCACTAGAACGACCAGAATGTACGCTGCCTCGCTCTTCTACTCTGCCGTCGTAGCCCAGCCCACTGTAACCTGCAACATATAAAAAAAAAAAAATATAAAAAATCATAAAAGATGTCGGTACGGTTCGGATACCGTGCTGCCGGTAATATGAAAATACTTCGTTTCCCTTAATGAGTCACAATTATCTTGAATGTATTGAAAAAATAATTAAATTGGACTACATCATCCTTTATTAGAATCTTATTTGCTGTTTAAATTAAAAATCTGTTTTATTTATAGGAGCTTTGCTTAATTGCTTTGTTATGGTGCGATGTTAGATTCCGGCATTGTATAGAGCAACATTTCTCATTCGTCCCCAAGAAATCGGCGGAAAATGGGGAATGGAGTGTTTTAACACTAGGTTCCCTCTGCGTACCCTGCTGTGTGGGAGATATGTCCCACAATACCCACCATCATACAGGCTAGCGCCGTACAGGCCGGGGTGCAGCAGCTGCTTGTATACGCGCATGTAGGCGGCGGGGTCGCTGCGGCGCAGGCGCTCGTAGTACTCGTACTGGCGACGCTGCGCCTCCAGCGCCTCGTCCCACGCGACCGCACCCCCTGGGGCTACGCCGACCTCCAGAGACGGGGCTGCCATGCCGTACCCTTAAAATGTATATATTAAACGACTGTAAATAACACTAAAGAGAATAAAATCAATTTAAACAAGAGGCTTACAATAACACACGTTTTCGAAGATATTTTGATTTTGAATTGTATAGCAATCAAGGCAAGATTCCTAAAGATTTACAATAAACATTAAAAAGTACACATTACTATTCTATGCACTGATTTATAAACTCACTAGCGGACGCGCGCAGCTTCGCTTGCGTATTTTCGGGGTGAATTCTAATAAACCATAAAACATGTATTTAATGAAATGTTTTTAAGAGTCTAAATTTCTAATTTTATAATAATCCAGATTAGATCCAGTTTGTATAGAGAAAAGATTTTTCCATACAAACTTTCAACCCCTTATTTGCACCTTTAGGGGGTGAATTCTGGAAAACCATGAAACGCATGTTCAATTAAATACTTTTAAGAGTCTGAATCTCTAATTTAATAAAAATCGGTGGCGATTTAAAGAATTTTCCATACAAACATTCAACCCCTTATTTGCAACCTTAGGGGGTGAATTCTAGAAAACCATGAAACGCATGTTCAATTAAATACTTTTAAGAGTCTGAATTTCTAATTTTATAAAAATCGGTGGCGATTTAAAGAATTTTCCATACAAACATTCAACCCCTTATTTGCACCCTTAGGGGGTGAATTCTAGAAAACCATGAAACGCATGTTCAATTAAATACTTTTAAGAGTCTGAATTTCAAATTTTATAAAAATTGGTGCCGATTTAAAAAAAAATCTATACAAACTTTCAACCCCTTATTTGCACCCTTAGGGGGAGAATTCTAGAAAACGATGAAACACGTGTTCAATTAAATACTTTTAAAAATCTAAATTTCAAATTTTATAAAAATCGGTGCCGATTTAAATTTTTTTCCATACAAACTTTGAACCCCTATTTTACCCCTTTAGGGTTAAAATTTTTCAAAATCCCTTCTTAGTGGATGTCCAGATTACGAAAGTAAACATCTGTCCAAATTTCACGTTTCTACGCACAGCGGTTACGGCTGTGCGTGCGTCTTACCTCAGTCAGTGAGGACAAGTCCTTTTATATATATAGATTAGCGAAAGTGTGTCATTATTACAACAATTTACAAAAAAAATTAAATATTAAAGCGCCTAACATAATAATTATAATTTAACCTAAACTTTTCTGAATAAACGCAATATTACTATTTACTCCACACAGCAACTACAAACCTTCATAATAATGATGATGTCGATGTCTACGCCTTTCGTCGCGATGTGTGCGTCGGCGCGGTTCTTCCCCGTCCTCGTCGGTGGCGGTCGCCTCGCGGGATCCCGCACGAGATCCCGATGAGTAATTTTCTCCTAATCATGCATAAATATTAATTTAAATACGATCGGAGAGTAAAGGCAGTTCCGTAGAAAAGAACTGGTCAAAATCTCGACAGAGTATATGTTTTATAGTAATATTATAAAGCGAAAGTGTCTGAACGGACTAATCTTACGAATCACTAATATACTATCTCCGTTATTAGGTCCATTTCACGAAGGAGGCTATAAGTTATATTGCGGTCAGACTTGAGACCGATTTATAAATACAGGTGTTAGAGTATGTCAAAACTGTGTCAAATACGACGAGTAGTTATTTTCATTTGACCACGCTAGCGTAGCCGTGTATAAAACGTAAAAGCTAGTATAGTCTGGCAAATATGTTATTGATAATGGGAAGCGTTATTGAAATTTAGACTCTTACGAATATTTCATTGAACACATATTTCATGGTTTATTAGAATTCACCCCTAAATAAGCACGCGAAGCTGCGCGCGTCCGCTAGTAATATCATATGATAGCATCATATATACAGAATGGCGTAGTAGAGCATATTTATCTAGTAATATTATAATGGTTAGTGTGTTTGTTAGCTTAAGCAACATGCTTAATCAAGTTATGGATAACCAAATTCAAAAATTAAATAAAAAACAGAATTGAAATGATTATAATGGGGCCACATACAAATCTTCTCAATCCAAATTCAATAAAAAAAGTAAAATATAAAAAGTAATTTTAATAAGGTACTATACCTTATTAAAATTGCTTTTTATATAAAGAATAAAAATAATACAAACAACCTAAAAAATATGAATACAAAATTAATTAAGATTGCAATAAAATAATGCTATTCACATAAGACCTTTTAACCTCTAAGCACTTTCAAGACCTTTGACGGCCTTGGTGTATGAACTTAAAAGATCTTGGTCGTTAACGTTATCTATAAGGGCAACAATATTAATATTTATTATATACTAGCGGCCGCCCGCGACTTCGCCCGCGGCTTCAACTACATGATTATCAGTTCAGTTCTTAATTTATAGCGTTTCGAGCGTGTACATGATTATTCATTTAATAAACAGAATTGACTGACAGTGACAGTCAAATGTGTTGATGTCAATCAATAATTTAATTTACTCGTTCAGAAACAGCCTTAAATGTTAAATTATTGATTTGGGTAAGGATTTATAATATTCTTTGTTAAATAACTGTAATGATTTCATCCATTTCAGTCAAAAATACTAAATGTACAGACAAAAAATTTTTACTGTTTTATTATATACTAGCGAACGCGCGCAGCTACCCCTAAGCATAGGGGTGAATTCTAATAAACTATGAAACACGTGTTCATTGAAATATTTTTAAGAGTCTCCATTTCAAATTTTATAAAAATCTGTGGCGATTTAAAGATTTTCCCATATAAACGTTCAACCCCTTATTGGCACCTTAAGGGGGTAAATTCTAAAAAACCGTGAAACACGTTCAATTAAATATTTATAAGAGTCTGAAGTTCTTCCAACCCCTATTTTATCCCTATAGAGTTTAAATTTTCAAAATCCCTTCTTAGTGGATGTCCAGATTACGAAAGTAAACATCTGTCCACATTTCATGTGTCTACCAGTCTTACCTCAGTCAGTGAGGACAAGTCCTTTTATCCATACCTATGTTATAAATTCGAAAGTAACTCTGTCTGTCTGTCTGTCTTTTACGCAATCAGAGCCAAATCGCTAATTTAATTGTGATAAAATACTCATATAGAGCTACTTGAGAGTCTCGGGACAAACATAGGATACTTTTTTCTCTCATATTTGTAATATTTTCGATATATACCAATATATTAAAATACTTATTAATTTGACATGCAATTTATTCCGCCATGTTAATAACAAGCGATGGTTGCTAAGCAACGATGTGCAAAGTTTGTTGTTAGAAAACGTCACCCAAAATGAGCTTGCTTAACGCATCTCCTTATTGAAAACTGAAAATAATTTCATAAATATATTTAATAAGCATTCGTTTAGTTCAAGCGGGCGTAGTCGCGTTCGGGGCCACTAGTATCTATATATATATATATATATATATATATATATATATATATATAAAATCGAAAGGTTACTCACTCATCACGAAATCTCAGAAACTACAAGTGCTAGGATGTCATGATCTCAAATTTTGCATAGACGTCACTAGGACGTAGTCATGGAGACTGAAATTAATAATAACATAGTTCACGCGGGTGAAACCGCGAGCGGGCCGCTAGTATATAGATAGAGAAGAGATTACGTTTAAAATATATCTTTGTAATTTCCTTTAATAGCACGCTTTTAAGCTAGGGAGACTAGTAATAGACATTTTATTTTGATAGTACTAATAAAGAAACTTATTTAGACTTATTTAGACGGACATTTCTAATTAGAACGCTATATTATTATAGATAAAAGCTTTTCGAAATATAGCCAAGACAACTGCGTTTAAATCGTTCTAACTTTAAAATATGCGTTCTTCTCTAGCTGAGGTCAATGTGGTGCAAACGGATATCGTCTTGTAAACGCGATGGTCATAGGTTCGATTGTTTTATTTTCATTTCTTCGCTCTGAAAGACAAGGCGAGGCATTTAGTTCCGCCATTGAACATGTCATGTTCCATGTATTTGATATTTATCTATTTATTTGTATCTGTTTCTGAATAACTAAGATTTTTTATCAGTTATCTTATCACTGCAATAGAGACTACCAAGTCAACAGTTAGATAACCACGTGCTATTCATTCAAAATCACTTTAAATATAAAAAATGATAGAAAAATATTTATAAATTGTATTATTTTTTTAATATTTATTGTATTTATTTTATTGTCACATAAGAAGATTCTGGGTTCGAAAGCAAAATTGGGAAAATATGAATATAAAAAATTTCTCTGATATAGTTAATTAACTTTTGTCGTTTAAATCTGACACTACACTGAACACGGAGTTATGTGTCACTATGTTCTCTACTAGCGGACGCGCGCAGCTTCGCCTGCTTATTTGCACCCTTAGGGGTGAATTCTAATAAACCATGAAACACGTGTTCAATGAAATATTTTTAAGTCTCAATTTCAAATTTTATAAAAATCAGTGGGGATTTAAAGATTTTTTCATACGAACTTTCAACCCCTTATTTGCACCTTTAGGAGGTGAATTTTTCCGATTGTTATAAAATTCAAATTTTATAACAATCGGTGAAGATTTAAATTTTTTTCCATACAAACTTTCAACCCCTATTCAATATATCAAGCCTTTAGGGTTAAAATTTTTCAAAATCCGTTTTAGTGTCCAAAATCCACGTTTCTACCATCAGCCGTTACGGCTGTGCGTGCGTCTTACCTCAGTCAGTGGGAACATGTCCTTTTATCTATATATATAAAATAGAAAGGTCACTCACTCATTCATCACGAAATCTCAGAACGTAAGAGCTAGGAGTTTCAAATTTTCACGGAGGTTATTTATAGGACGTAGGTGCTCGCTAAGACGGGAATTTGCAATATTCGACTCCTAAGGGGTAATTTTCCAGGTTGATAGTTTGTATGAAACTTCGTTACTACAAGTGCTAGAAGTCTCAAATTTTGCACAGGGGTACTTTTTAGGAAGTAAATATTAATTAAGATTTGATCTTGCTAACTTTAACTCCTAAATGTGTGCTTCTTGGGTTAATAGTTTATATGTAATTTCGTTATTACAAGTGCCAGGAGTCTCAAATTTAGCATGGCCATTACTGATAGGACGCGTGCGCTTACTATGATGGGAATTTACAATATTTAACTCCTTAGGGGTTGATCTTAAAGTTGATAAATTGTACGAAACTTCGTTACTACAAATGCTAGGAGTCTCAAATTTTGAATGGACGTTATTTATAGGACTTAAGTGATCACTAAGATCGCGATATTCGACCCCTAAGGAATTGTTATTGGGGTTGATATTTTTTATTAATCTTTGTTACTACAAGTGTTAGGAGTTTCCATTGGCGTTGTTTGGCCCTAAGACGGGTATTTGCGATATTCGACCACTAAGGGGTTGATAATGCATATCAAATTTCGTTATTCTAAGTAATAGGAGCCTCAAACTGTGCATGGGCTAAGAAGGGTATTTGCGATATTTGACCACTAAGGGGTTGTTTTGCGGTTGATAGTATCTATGAAACTTTGTAACTACAAGTGCTAGCAGTTTATAATTGTGAATGTGCGTTAAGATGGAATTTTACTAATTTCGATTTGTAAGGATGTAGCTTTGGGCTAAATAGTGTATGTTAAACTTCATTACTACAAGTAACGGAGGCCGTCGTGGCGCAGGGGCACAATACGTGACGGTTACTGTGCTCCTGCGCCACGGCGTTTCGAGAATATTATTTATTAATATGTTTTTTCGCTCTGGCACCAAGGGAAAAGCCCAGCGTTGCGTTCCGCCATTCAGCACGCAATGCATCGAAAAATATATCGGGATACAGCGTGAAGCTGTAAAAAGTACGATAAGGGCAGAGGCCAGTCGTGGCCCAGAGGCAAAGTGTATGATTATAAATGCGACTGGTTGTGGGTTCATTCCCCTCTCAAAGAAATGGAATATTTAATTAAATTTATAGTTTCATATCTTGGATCTGGTGTCGAGGCAAAGAGCAACGTTGAGTTCCGCCACTCAACACGCAATACCTTCATTGTTAGGCGAAAAATGGTGAACGGAAGTGCCTTAATGACTACGAAGTATCTTAAAATTAGGTTGCCAGATCCCCTCTGCCTACCTTGCTATGTGAGGGATTCAGCTTGAAGCTAAAAAATTATATTAACAGTCATGTAAAAACATTTTTGTTTTGTTCTTATTTATAATGCTCTATAACAAAAAAACACATAAAAATGATAAGGGCTCTAATCATTTTATGAAAATTTTCCTAACAGGGTTCTATTAGGAATGAATTCTTATCAAAGCCAGTTGTTTAATCTTTAAGTCTTTTCACGCAATTGTAAAGGCTTGAATAATTTAAATTAGTTTTTATATTCTTTTTTAAAATATGATGATAATAAAAATTAATAATTTATTAGATACTATATTGCAAAGCGCTCTAAGAAAAGAACGTTCATATATGTATTTACAAAAAAAAATATTGAACCGATCTTAAATAATAACTACATTATTATTTAAGATCGGTTCAATATTTTTTTTTAAACCAGTAAAAATTATACGCTTATAAGAATTACGCTATTATGGTACCAAAGTTGAGTAACTCAGTGTATTGAATAAATAATCGTGTAGTTCAAGCGGGCGAAGCCGCTGGCGGTTGCTAGTATATTATATAAATAGATAGCGGCAAAGAAACACTTTAAAAGACGTCACCATAGATCGATAATCTATTTATCTATTTTTTGTATCAAAATACTTTAAATCATTAATTTAAAAACAAAAAAACGTAACGTTTCATGCCTTAACATAATGAATCGATATGAATGTGTAAAATGTAAATTTTAAATTTCGCACAACATTCTTGAAGGCTTTTGAATTTAATGATAGTGTAAATTATGTTTAAATTGCAATGTAAGCGTACTGTTATCGAAACTCAATGAACCTTGCGGCATGCACAATAAGGCTTCACACAGTGTTTTTGTCACAAGTAACAGAATTGCTGGTTTCTACGTAATATGTTTATAGCTCTATAATAATATATCTTTCTTTTTACTTCACGCTGTATACAGCACACAGCAGGGTAGGCAGAGGGAACCTAGTGTTAAGAACTGTTTCACCTTTTCCGCCGAATTCTAGCGGCATTGTGTGTTGAGTGGCGGAACTCAACGCCGGGTTTGCGCCAGAGCGAAAAACGAAAAGTTTAATAAGTAATAACTCATTCCTAAATTGGGATATTTCACATAGTGATTTTTTGTATAGATTAATTAACACATCTAATTGATATTATTTGTACATACTTGATATCTCTGAATGAATAATAATATAATACTTTATTGTACAAACAAAACATGTTTTTGTTGTGAGTAGAAATTCTAATCCCAGAAATATTTATAACTAGTTCTTTATTCCTGGATTTAGTTAGATAAAATATGGTATTCGTTTTCGTTCGGTATGTAATATATGTTAACTAAAAGAAGTGAAGACAATAAAATCATAAAATAGATATATAAAAGATAAAAATATAGAAAAAAACAATCCATTACTTGACAAAAAAAACAGATAACACCTATTTACAATATTAACACTTTCAATACAAACATATTATAAGAAAAAAAAACAAAATTAAACTTAATTTATTAAAAAAAAACAACAAAAAGAAATGTAAAATATGCGCGTGCGCTGAAAACACCGCAAATCGCTATGCAGTATACAGATACCTTTTGATTTACTACTATCTGACTTAGCATCGCCACTGAACGTCACGACTGCAACACAAATATACAAGTAGCTATACTGACTACCCATTATTTGTATAGACAAATAATAAGAGAAGGAATTCATTATTCAACAATTAAATTATAAAAGCTTATAATTTAATTGTTATATTAACAAAAAAACACGAAATCGTGCTTTATTGAGAAGAAAGAAATTACAAAACTATGAAAGTGTTTTACTATTATCATTAGTGATGTGCTCACCCTTCCGTCTATCATCATCATCCCTGTCCCGGCGTAGTGATGTCAACTTCCTAGGATCGATGTCCCTGTATCTGGCCTCGAACCTGTCCCTGTCGCGGTGTCGATCGCGTCGGTCGCCGCGGCGGCCGCGCTCCTCGTCGTTTCGACGTTCCCTTTCTATAGTGTTGTACCGACGACGTTCTCTGTCGTCGTATCGCCTGTCTTTGTCGTCGCCGCGGGGGGGTTTGGATGATGTGTAAGATCCTTCCCTATGTTGTCTGAAATTTTGTTAAGAAATCGTTAATTAGCAGTTTTTTATTTGTGGGTATTGATTTCGTATTGTTATACTGATTGTGGAAGTTTTTTTTTCATAATAGGAAACTTTATGTACCGCGTGAAGTGAAGATAAGAAATTTCTTAATATGTTTTGTCTTAAGTGTTACTTAACGAGCAACACGTAAGTAGTGGTTCATTTGTTGCAACTGTTACTTTCAAATGCTATGGAAAAATTACATGATCCCTGTATATGACACCTACACTCGAAATTGTATAAAACTCAAATGTAACGACATACAGATATATTTTTTTTACTTCCTCACGCTTTATCCCTAGTTGGGTAGTCAGAGAGAACGGGGCGCCAAACGCTACTGTCTCTACATACCTCTTTCACCTCGTCCACTGTCACCAACCTATTACGTGACCATCCTCCAGTATCTTTGATACTTTGTTTTCGAAGGTCAACCGAGGTCTCCCCGTAATTAATAATAATAATAGGTAATAAATAAGTACAATAGACCCACCTGCGGTCCCTCTCCTTGTCGCTGTAGTAGTCGGTGTCTTCGGTCTCGTATCGGTGGCTTCGTGTGCTGCGTCGGTATCTGCGTGCGTCGGGGCTGCCCTCCTTGTCCCGCCGGTCCCTCTCCCTCTCCCCCCTGTCCCGCCGCCTCTCCGGATCGCGATCATACTTCCTATCGCCTCGAGAGTAACGACCCCTGTCCTTGTCACGCTCCCTGTCCCGGTCTCTGTCCCTCGACTTCTGCTTGTCCCTGTCCTTTCTCGGGGACGCCTTGTATGCTTTATCCCTTTCTGAATCCTCGCCCGAAGTGACGCGGTTTAGAGATTGTCTCCGTGAGTTGTTCGGCGGATATTCAGTGATGTCTGCCGCGTCGTGGCTCCTCTCCTTGGCCGCGTCAGCCGCGCTCGCGGTCAACCCGTCGTAGGTTATAACGCTTAGGTCTTGTAAGTTCTCGCCCTCCATTGTAATTTCTCTTTGTTGGTCATCAATGGACGCGCTGTAATCGGGCGAGGTGGCGTTGCTGGCTTCCCGCGCGCCTATCACACTCCTCGAAGGGTTTCTGGGTGGCGGCTCCGTGTAGTCGGAACCGTCGACATTTTGCTCGCGAATGTCACTCCGACTCGAGTCAGGCGGTATGGGGTAGTCGTGGTCGACTCCAGTGACGACTCTGTGTTCATTAGCTGGTGTGAAGTTGGAACTCTGATACTGTGGATATTCATCGTTACTGGGCTCGCCAGGCACCATTCTATCGAGGCCCACGGGCCGCCTGTCCCCTCCACGGGTAGTGGTGGGTGATGCGTAGTTGTCGGCGACCTGCTGGCCCTCGGCCTGTCTGTAGGGCCGACCGCTACCGTCAGTGGGCTGCCCGTCTATCTGACGGTCCATATAATCGTCGCCGACGACTTGGTTATAAGAGTTGTCAGTCTCAGTCTGTTGTCCGGGCACCATGCGCGCTAGACCTGGAGGGGGCTCGTCGCCTGAAATATTCAAAGTTTGGTTGTACTCAACTTCCTGCTGTCCTACCCCCATTCTTCTTATTCCTGGGGGAGGAATATTTCGGCTAAAATCAGTATTCTCACTGTAGTCACCACTAGATAAATGTGCTGTCTGTAAATATTCATTCCTATCATTCTGTGGAGCTATTTCTAAGTTGTCGGGTACTTCAGGTTGGACAGGCATGGATCTGTAGCTGAGGACCTGAGGTTGATCAGGTCTTTCTGAATTATCAGGAGTAGTTTCTAAATTGGCACCAAAACTAGCTGACAACCTGTCTTGATGGACAACTTTATTGACAGCAATAGGAGATGTAAGGCTCGTATTGGGCATGTGAGGTACAAATGGTTGAGTTTGGCCACTTGTGGGTGCCTTAGCTATATTTTTATGTGAGAAAGGAGCCCCACTCTTAAATGGATTTTGATTAGATGTTGCCTGAAAACTGGTTGGAGGAAGAAGAGGCACAGAAGAAGGTGGAGGTAGACTAGTAGTAACCAATTGAGAAGATGGTACATTTATTGGGGGTAAGGGCTGCAAAAGCGTAGTATTGGCCAAAGAAGAGTTAACTGCTTGTACAGGATTTAGTACATGTTGCGAACTAACCGGTGGTGGAGGTGGCATAGATTGTGACATAATTTGATTTTGTGAAACAGAGAGTAGGGAAACAGATGGCTCATGTGCTTTAAATGGTTCAATTTTATCTTGCACTTGTTCAATATTATGGCTGGGTTGTTGAATATCTAATGGAACATTTTCATGGTTGACAATGTTCATTTCCTGTACTGAGGTCACTAATTCATCATAACTTTCCCTTCTATTAACATTTTGGGCACCACTTATTGGAATAGAATCTTCATTAGAATGTTTGGACCACTCACTATTAGTAAGGCTCATATCATTTAGCCTAGAATGTGAGAAATTAAAATTGGTAGCATCTGTATTTGGACCTGGGCTGCTTTTGCTTGAATTTCTTGATTGATTTTCACTTCTATAGGTACCTTCTGATTGTGTATGTGGGCCATCACTAGAATCCTGGGACATTTGTGACTCTATTGACCACTGAGGTGTTAAATTTTCTAGATTAATTCGTTTTCCTAGGGCTAAGTTAGGTAATTGTTCCTTCACAACATCTTTATCACTCAAGTTTTTTACTTCTTCTGTCTGTTCTTTCACTAACATATTACTGGCATTTCCTTGAACAGGAGGTGCAGGGACTATATTGTTTTCATTTATTAAATTTTCATTGGGTAATGGTTCATCTTGATTATTCTTTAAGGGTTGCATAGAGGAAGGTACCTCTGGTTCCTTTTTATCCTCCATTGACCAGTTCCAAGTGTTTGTGGATGCAAAACTTTCTTCTATAACATTGGCATTATTGAAAGCTTGTGGCTGAACAGCTGGTTGCGGAGGAACAGTTTGGTTAATAGAGTTTTGATAATGTTTAGATGAATCCTCCCATCCCCATCCCCAATTATCTTCCCACACATCTCCATGACCTTCGTTTTGGTTAAAATTTTGTTGCTGAGGTGGCTGATTATGAGTATAGTTCTGTTGATATGATTGTTGATCAAAATTTTGATTGACATAATTTTGATTATATTGTTGATGTGGCTGTTGATAATATTGGTTTGTATTATTTACATAAGGCTGTTGCTGTTGATACACTTGCCCATATTGTTGGTTGTATTGTTGTTGCTGCTGCTGGGACATTTGCCAAGACTGTTGTTGACTTGGTGGTGGCCCCTGGTATGAAGGAAACATGTTCTGCTGATTTCCATATGGCTGAAATATTAATAAAGTCAAAATAAACTCATTGCTTTTTATCTCTAGCACTTAACTTAGTAAGTAGGGTTATTTAACTCTAAAATTAAAATTTACGAAGTAGACAAATACATCAATGTCATTTGTTTCTTTCTAATATTCTATAAATAAATGATAGCATTTAAAGCACTTAGTAAAAGCCATTGGACCACGTCATTGTTTACGTCTGTTATGATATAACATGAGTAACTTACCTGTGCTGCAGCATAGGCCTGCGCATCGGGCCTTGGGGCCGCGCCGCCTTGCCCCTTCATCCACGACATACTGCGCTATCCTCGCTTACGTAACATTCGTGAAGACAACTCCTCGCATATGTTTAGGCAAACAGCTTCGTCACTATCACACACAACGAAATCAAATTGAAAACACTTTCACTTTTACACTATGTAATATCACAGCATTATTGTATTCAACAATATACTACCTGAGCTTTTAAGATATTTTTGAGTACTAAGATATTTTTTTGCTTGTATAGGCGTATTTTTTATTTAATTATATCATTTATAATTTCGTAAAAAAATTTTGACAGCAACACATCGATCGAAGGTGCCCTGTTGGCAGTGTCGCCATGCTAATTTTGTAACTAGCAATTGGATACAGGTAATAAATTAAGTACAAAATACGTATTTGTTTGATAGTAATTGTAGTAAACAATGGTTTTTATTGAAAATTTTTAAATAAAATTACATATTTGATAAGTACCAAAAAAACTGTCAATTATTTAATTTATAGATGTCTGTAATTTCTGTGAACGTAAAAACAAAGTTAGAGTTCGT
Source organism: Heliconius nattereri (assembly GCA_013403645.1). Lineage (NCBI taxonomy): Eukaryota > Metazoa > Arthropoda > Insecta > Lepidoptera > Nymphalidae > Heliconius > Heliconius nattereri. The sequence goes on from JAAIXI010000225.1 coordinate 5,133,653, forward strand.
TGTATCCGTTTTCGGTACTTACTGTATGTCATTAAAAACAAGTGACGATACCGTATATATATTAAGTTAAACTAAAACCAACGCCATACTTAAAATATCTTACTTCAGAGCGAAGAAATGGAAATCTATACTAATATAATAAAGCGGAAGGCTTGTTTGTTTGAACGCTAAGATCTCTGGATCTACTGGTCCGATTTACTACACTTCGGTTCTCTTCTTATTTTATTTGATATTGGTCGCAAAAATTATCGTATTTAATATAAAGAAATGCTTAGTTATTTCATAGAGTCGATATCTGTGTACGCAGGCACGGAGAACTTTTTTTTTTTTTTCTCAGTTTTATCTGTAATCAATTATGTTCAGTACTTTTAGCAGATGCGATGAAGGTGTTTTAATCGCTTTTCGAGTGTGTCCTCCAGTGAGGACATCTCTTTCTTTAGCAACTTAAGACGTCTTTCCTTTTAAGTCGTTTTTGATAAGAAGGTGTTATTAGCTTTGCAGCAAATTCATTGGGATGGGCTTCCAGCCTCCCCTTATATTTATCTGTAGCCGACAGAATTTCTTCCTTTATAGTGTTCATTTTTAATTCATTATGTATTTTGGCATTGGTAACAAGCCATGGTACTTTGCATATAGATCTGAGTATTATATTTTGCATTCTTTGCAGTATTAAGACATTAGAATTGCTACAACTGCCCCACAGTTGTATGCCGTGAGTCCATACAGGCTTAAGGATTGTTTTATAAATAAGCAATTTATTATCAATAGATAGTATACTGTTCCGTCCAATCAACCATTTGAGATTCTTGTATCGGATGTTGAGTTCATCTCTTTTACTCTTTACATGGTTTTTCCACGTCAAGTGCCTATCCAAGTGCATTCCCAGGTATTTTACTCTATCTGTGTGTGGGAGAATGGTTTGATTTAGTTGTACGGGAGGACAGTCGCCTTTTCTAAGGGCGAAGGTGACGTGTACAGATTTTATAACATTAGCTTTTATTCGCCATTTGTTCAGCCATAAGGATACACTGTTCAGTCCCCGTTGTAGCATCTCAGAAGCCTCCACAGGATCTGCGCTGCTAGCCAAGATTGCCGTGTCATCGGCATATGTGGCAGTAGTTACGCCATCTGTTACTGGTAAGTCTGCTGTGTAGAGGGTGTACAACACCGGACCCAGCACTGATCCCTGAGGAACTCCGGCTTTAATTTCTAAGAGCTCAGATGTATTATCAGTAACTCGCACTTGAAATAGTCGATCTGAGAGATAAGATTTCATCAATTCCACGTAGCTGTGGGGAAGGTAAGTTTTTATTTTATAGAGTAGGCCTCTGTGCCACACCCTGTCAAATGCCTGATGCACATCTAGAAATGCTGAGGAACAGTACTCTTTTTCTTCTAGGCTTTGTCTTATCCTGTCGCACACTCTGTGAACCTGTTCTACGGTAGAGTGCCCAGACCTGAACCCAAACTGATGTGCCGGTATGATGTTATTGTCATCTAGTAATGGTTTAATTCTGTGGAGAAGCAGTTTTTCAAAGACCTTTGACAATACTGGAAGCAGGCTTATGGGCCGATACGAGGAGACTTCATGAAGTGGTTTTCCCACTTTATGTATCATGAGAATCTGTGATATTTTCCACTGCTGTGGAAAATGCTGAACTGTCAAAATGCGATTGAACAGTGTAGTTAGAAACACCACTGCTATTCTTGGTAGCTGCCTTAATACCTCCTTAGTAATGAGGTCAAAGCCGGGTGCCTTTTTATCTTTTAGGTTTTTGATCATTCGCCAAGTCTCATGAAATGTCACAAGGCGCGGGGGCTTTGACATCTGATAATCCTGACGCAGAACTGAGTCCACAATTTCTTCAGTTCCACTGTCATTGCAATATTATGGCTAAAGACTTTCGATAGGGGAACAGCGAAGAGATCTGCTTTTTCTTGAGGGGTCCTTGCCCAACTATGATTATATCTCAGTGGGGGGATTGTCGGTTGCGGCCTGTCGTAGTTTTTAGTAAACTTCCACAACGAGTAGTTTGTTTGTGGAGTAGGTGTAAGGGACTCCAATTTCATAGCGAGCGTATTATTATGCCACTCAGCTAAGTTTTCTTTTAATTTATTACACGCTCTCTGGAAGTTTCTTTTGTCTAAATCTAGTCTAGATGTGTGCCAGACTCTTCGCAGCCTTCTCCTTTCCAGTACTGCTATTTTGATCTCTGCGGGATAGTCGGTAGCTTTAAATTTTGAGTTCGACCAAGGAGTGTTCAACCAACAGGATTCCTGGATTAGTCTCGTAATGTATTCTGTCGCTTCATCTATGTTCTCAGCTGTCTTCAAAGCCACTTTCATTTGTATATTGTCTGTTATGTATTGCCCAAAGGAGTCCCAGTCAGTATATTTATTATAAAGAGTAATGGGATCCGTTGTCTCTATCAAACCTGAGCTTACCGTGAGTAAAACTGGTGTATGGTCTGAGGGAATGTCATAGCAAGATTCGGCCTTAAGATACTCCTTAGTGAGTCCCCTAGCGACAAAGAAGTCCAGCAGGTCAGGAAGTCTGTCGGAATGGCTTGGCCAATATGTTGGTTCTGCAGTTGTTATGGCAAAGCTATGATGTTTATCTATTGTAGATTTCAATTGCCTACCCCTGGTAGTCGTCACTCTAGATCCCCAATACATGTTCTTCGAATTCCAGTCTCCACCTGCGATGTAACGGTTTCCAAGAGTACTGAAGAAGTCAGTGAACATTGTCTCACTTATTGTATATCTTGGTGGGCAATACACTGCAGTTATGTTAAGGTAACCACTTTTATCTTCTACTGCTATAGTTGTAGCTTGGATATGTTCCGTTTTATAATCGGGCATTTGATGGTATTTTATAGATTTTTTTATTATGATTGCAGTTCCAGCGTGTCTTCTACCATCTGGATGAGGCGTTAAATGACATTTGTAGTCTTTGAAGCTTAGGTATGTGTTAGTGGTACAATGGGCTTCCGAGATAAGGAATATATCTAAGTTATGTGCCTTCATTAACAATTCCACTTCGTGTTTGTTAGGTGTTAGACCATTTATGTTAATAGTGGCTAAACGTAAAGAAATCATTTTGACAGCTGATCGACTAGTTTAACTATGAGACTCATAAGAGTGCCCATTTGTTGAATGATGAGATCAAACTTTTCAGTTTGTTTTAGGAGTATATACTCTAGAGAAATGTTTGTTGCAGTTGTATCAGCAGTGGTTGTGTTCTGGTTTACATCCTGTTTTACCCCATGACTTGCACTTTTGTGTGAAGTCTGACTTAAAGTTTCGGCATAGGTTCTTCGGAGAACTTAAGATACTTATACTCTAATATTAAGAATACCTATCTATTAGTTACTTTTACTCCTTTTGTTAGTTTATTTCAATAACTCAGATATTTTTTTCTAATAATATGTTTATACTTATTATTCTTTTTGATTATTTTACTAATATTTTTTTATTTTGCTTATATTTTTGTTTACTAATTCTATTGAAAATTGAAAATAATTTCATGAATATATTTAATAAATATTCTTATAGTTCAAGCAGGTGTAGCCACGGGGTCTGGGTCCGCTAGTATAATATAAAATACTTCATCTCCTCGAGTGCGGATTGAGCCCACAACCAGTTAATTTTACAGTAACACTTTGTGCTCCTAAATTAATGGAAACTTGAAGTACTGGTACCGTACCTTAGATAAGTATTTTTTTCTGTTTAATTATATTCATATACTTCTTTTATTAAATTAGTTACTCAATTTTACATTTTTAAATATAAATTATTATAAAAAAGATACATTTAAAAATATAAAAAAAACCACTCTTCCGAGGGCGGGACAAGGATCCAAGCCATCGGTGGCTAGGGCTCCAGAGAGAGGAACCTCCGCACAATACGCGCTGTCTCAAGTAACACTGCCTTCTGTATCCGGTTCTTGATCCAACAGCTAAGCGATAGCCTCTTAAGGTGTTGGTCGAGGTTTTTCGCTATTAAACCGTTAACTGAAACCACTATCGGCACAATGAAAATCGCATTGACATCCCACATGGCGGTAATCTCATGGGCTAGGTCCAAATATTTAGATAGTTTTTCTTTTTCGGCCTTCACGAGATTGTCATCATGTGGGATAGTAACGTCAACAATCACTGCGCGGCGCGCCACTCGGTCTACTAGTACTATATCAGGTCTATTGGCAACAATATACCTGTCAGTAATAATAGACCGATCCCAGTAGAGCAAAGCACAGCTATTTTCAAGAACAGACATGGGATTGTACCTGTAGTAAGGCACCTCCAATTCTACAAGGCCATATTGAAGAGCAAGTTGCTGGTGTATTATCTTGGCTACTTGATTGTGTCTATGCAAATACTCACCATTAGCAAGATGAGAACAACCAGAGACAATATGTCTGAGGGACTCCCCAGGTCGATGACACGCCCGGCAGATGTCGATAGTGCCATCTTTCATAATATGTCTCTGGTAGTTCCGTGTCTTGATAACTTCGTCCATAATTGCACAGACAAAACCTTCAGTTTCTCCGAAAAGATCCCCGAACTGTAACCAAGATAATGATGAAGCAGTATCCACGTCCTGGCCCACTAGGGCTCTATGGAATCTACCATGCAGCTCCTTGCTCTTCCATACAGCCATGCGATCAGAAGTAGTAAGTACTACAGGCCGACGCCAGTTCTCTTTGCCCAAGGAAAGAGGAGTAAGGCCTTTGTCAACTGTTACCACATCCTTGTGCATATCCACGTCAATCTTGAGAAAATATTCTCTAAGACTGCATACCTCGTGGTTATGGAGGTTCTTGACATTCAAAAAGCCACGACCTCCACACTTACGCGGGATATACAGTCTCATTACAGACGAACGCGGATGGTGCATTCGGTATGTCGTCAACAATTTACGTATTTGGCGATCTACGGAGTCTAACTCAGTCTGTGTCCATCTTACAATGCCAAAAGTATAGGCTAAAAGCGGCATAACCCAACCGTTAAAAGCACGCACCTTGTTGCCACCAGATAAAAGGCTGCCAAGCACTTTTTTCAGGCGACTAAAGAAACGCTCCTTCACCAATTGCTTTATGCTCCGCTCATCAATACCCAATGCTTCAGACATTCCAAGATATTTATAAGTCTCACCTTCACCAAGAGTTCTGAAGGAAACAGAATCTGAAATGCAAATATTATCAGATCTTATCACACTCCCCCGCACTACATGCATGCTAGCACATTTATCGACGCCAAATTCCATTCTTATATCACTACTAAAAGTTTGAGTAACCTTTAGTAGCCGCATAAGATCAGAACGTTTTGACGCAAATAATTTCAGATCATCCATGTACAGCAAGTGAGAAATGACCTTACCCCCCCGGCGAAGACGAAAGCCTAAACCTGAATCCTCTAACATAGTGCTAAGAGGATTCAGAGCTAGGCAAAACCATAAAGGACTCAGACTGTCACCCTGAAATATACCCCTCTTTATCCTTATCGGTTCAGACGTTGCAGGAATATCACACTCCCCTAGATGACGAAGGACAGTGACCCATTGTCCCATACAAGCCTCCAAAAATGATCTTAAAGTAATATCAATCTTATATAACTCCAAGACCTTCAAGAGCCAAGTATGTGGCACTGAATCATATGCCTTCTTATAGTCTATCCAAGCAGTAGTGAGATTTTTCCTGTTCCGTCTTACCTGTTGGCTTATAGTTGTGTCAATGAGAAGAAGTTCCTTTGTACCACGGCCACCAGCCTTACATCCATTCTGAGTCGGTGCCAAAATTTTGTTACGAACAATATGTCCTGTGATTTTTTTATTCAGAATAGATGTAAGGAGCTTATAGATGGTAGGTAAGCATGTTATTGGGCGATAGTTTTTAGGCTCCGTGGTACATCCGGATTTGTATGACAGGAATGTTACACCTGTTGTCAAAAATGTTGGTAACGATCCAGAGTCAAGGGCATCCTGGAATTGTGTTGCGAAAACGGAATGTTATTGTTACGAACGTACTATACTCTATTCAATTTCACTATTGCACTTTGCCTGTATTTGACGTTTGCGATGACAGCTGTTAAATGTGAAATGTCAATAAACTTGGTTTAGAGAAGTCGTAGAATGTTTTTTTGTTATTTACCCCCCACAAAAAATATACTGCATTGACTACCGAACCCTACACTAGTAATAATCCTCTTAATATAAAGATAGGACGATGCCGAAACGTTGCAATCCTTATATAGATGATTTTGTTCAACAGAGCAAAATGCACATAGGTCTCAAGCAATTTAACAATAATGAAGATAAACTTAAAAAAGTTTACGGTAGTATCCTTTCTTTTTGTCTCACTTAGTACTTTGCAAATTATTGAATTGCGCTAAACATTAAGCCTTTGATTTAAATTATATTGACATTGATTTTGTAGAAAAAACTTTACAACTCCTTTTTCGAGGGGCTAATAAAACTCAACATGATGCAACACAAAATTCTGATTTAATACCAATTGAAAGGAAAGATGGAATGAAGCAGTTATTTATAGGAAAAGATGGCACACTGTTGCATTCAGGATCTATGGTAATTTAGATTTATTTTCACATGCACCTGTAATAATAAATCTGAAAATATTTAAATGTTTCTATAACTTTTCTATTTTAGGCAATCAATAAAAAATTCATTAAAAAACATTGCGCTTGTAGTGCACTTACTTCAGAATGCTGTGCATATTGTGAAATTGCCTTATGTTCTCCGTGTCAGCATCAGTGCACTATGTGCACCATGTCATATTGTAATAAATGCTCTTTATTTGGGTAAGATAACAAAAATATTAAATAAAAAGCGTCAAAAAACTTACAAAGGTTAATCATACCTTTATTTTTTGAGTTTGCATATCTGGGAGAAGATTTGTGCAAAAATATTCTACCCAAAGATTATTACTAAATATGCACTACAACAAAAAATTGTAATAAATTAATAAGTATTTCAATAAAATTCTTTCAGCATTCAAATAGACAAGTGCTAAGAGGTAAATGCTTGAGCCCCATTATGATCAAGGTGTTTTGTATATACAGATGTCAGCGAACAATTTACGAAAACAGCATATAGGATAAAATATTTCAAACCCATACCTAAAGAAATTATTTAAGATACCTTAACAGTTTAGACATAGGATTTTATTTTACTTCATGATGTTTGTCGCTACCTCTATTTCGTGTGACGAAGTTACGCATAGATACCAATACCGTAAACACTCTATTATAAAAATACTACTACTAATTAAACAACATTAAATTTTATTGCCAATATCTACGACTCAATTTCGGAATGAGGTGTGTGCGGCGGTGTCCCTGCGAATAGGTTTATGTTTTCATGCGTTGTTCTTGATAAATGGTGTTTTATTTTACAACGATAAATTTATTGATTATTTTGTTTGAAAAAACAACTTTTTTGGGATTATATTTTTAAATATTTAAAATGTCATTTCTCTTGCAGCTCTGAAGGAAAAGAAATATGTGTATCATGTTACAGTTAATATAATTAATATATAATTTCATTAAATGAATACAGGTGATTATAAGATAATTATTAATAGAAGTCATACAAGAATACTATAATTTGATTACATTCAGAAATATTTTACTGCAATCTGTTATAAGAATAAAAACAAATTTAACTTTTAAAACTTAAAACTTAACAATTTTTTTTGTAATATAATTTAAAATGTGATATAGGACTAAGCCTCATTGTTAATAACTATTATTTAAGGAAGATAAATAAAATATGGCAATATATTTTGATTTATTTTTATTTCTGTAAAAAATACCACATTAGCACCTGTGGATTGTAATTCCTTGCCGCTAGCAGCTTCACATAAACTGTTAAACATAAAAATGATATGCTAATATAAAATAAATAAAAAAACCGTTATTTTCATAATATTAAAGCATTGTGCCTTGCTATTTGATACATACATAATATATAAAAAATGTGGGAAATTGACTTTATAACAAACCATTTAAAGCACCTGGCTTCTTATCCTATTTTGTAAAATCTACCAAAACCAATATTTTCTTTCTTTGATATTATTATTATTAGAATGTATTTTGTTTTATTTTACACATAGCCTTCAACATACCTTTACATTATAAACCATTACCCAGATTACATCATTTTTAATAACTTGTAATGAAATTCAAATAAAATCTATATTTACCAAATTTGTTTAATTAAAAAAAATATAAATATAACTAATAACTGCCACATATAAAATGTTTTTGCATTTTGTAGGAAAATGTAGTAATAATATTTCCATGGTCATCTTTAAGGGCATAAAACACATAGAAGTTTACTATTTTTATGAGTTTAACTATACTATTGAACTAATAAATTTATATAAGTATAATCTTTTATAATAAAAAAATCTAACTTATATAAATTTCTACTAGTCTAATGTAAGTTAAACATTAATTGAAGGTTCTTGGTGGTAATTTTGTAACAGAACTTAACATAAAAATAGTAAATATAGTATTCTCTCATTTTGTTGTGTGCCTGTTTAATAAGTATGAATGCTAATATATAACATAACATTATAATAAATGCATACAAAGGCCATTATTTCATAGAAATTTCAGAACCTGTGATTTTTTAAAATTATAATTCCAAAGTTTAACAATTGCTCTCACTAACCTCTACACCAATGAAAGTTCCATAGAAAGTTATTTAAAATGTTTAATATTACCATTTACCTTACATACCATTTTAAATATTAACACTTCACTTTATATACATACATATATTGAATGCATGCTTTTTTTAAGGCATTATGCGAGTGTAAACTTCCAAGGGGGCCGCCCCGTCGCCCTCTCAAGGGGGCTGTGATCAAGGGGGCCGCCCCGGGCGTCGCTCATATATACTATTTAAACATACATATGAAATTATATTGTGTTCGACTGGCGGGCGCTGCAAAAGTATTTTGCCCCGGGCGCGAGTTAAGCTCGCTACGCCACTGATATCAAGCCGAGCGCTTGTTACTCATTTCTTATCAACGTACAGTAGAAAAGCTATTTACAATTATCTATATAGACTCTAATGCCATTTAATGTTAATAAATTACAATATGGACTATAGGAGTTATATCAGTTACGACAACGGTAAATAAATTAATATTTCTTACATACATGTATAGTATATGTATATAAAGATGTAATTTTTCTAAATGTTACACTGATGGTATGTTGCGTTTAAAAAATAATCATTTTAAATCGTTGATTATAGACTATTGATAAGTTGTAATAAAATCTCTTAAATTAGGGTGAAATTAAAGTAATTCGTTGTGGCATTAGATGAATAAGTATCTGAAGACGACGGTGGCGGCTATGCCCAGCAACAACGGCACCACCCATGAGCCCCAACTGTTGAAAAAACAAAATAAAACAGTGTCAGAGCCATTTTCTTTACTATTTATCTTTTTAATTGTAGATTGTAAAGTAATATTCGTAAATAATTTGCATTCTTATATCACAAACAAAGAACTCAGTAAGTAGAAATAGGCTTAATGCAGCTTTATGCTAAAATTAAATTAAAATCAGTACTTTAACGTTTTTTCCCTCATGGCCGACAGGGGGATGCTTGCATTCAATGTTATGTGGTAAAAGTTAATGCTTTGTCGAATATTAAAAAAAAACTAATGAGCTTAACGCTCTCACCACCAGACACCAGATCGAAGAAATTAAAATATACATTTAAAAAAATATTTCATTTCCACGAATGGGAATCAAACCCAGTTGCGCTAAGACTGGGCAATGAGATTCAAACAAGTATACCACAACCATTGTACCTATGTAAACTTTAAAATATTATTTAATTGGGCTACAAAGAAGTTTTATTATCTCTATATAATAAAAGAGTAAAAATATTTTGTTTGTGCATTTAGCATTTTTGACTGATTGGATAGAGGGGCAGTTAAAAAGAATAATAGAAAGCAAAAATGTTTTTTTTAAATTTTTGTCTGTCTGTCTGGTTTCGCTAATCTCTGAAAGTACTGAACCGTGTGGACTGAACTGATTTACGTGAAACTTTCACCAATTTATTTGTTTTAACATAGGGGCTTAACATCTTTAGTTTGTATTTATAACCGACTTTCAAAAGAAGGAGGTTCTCAATCATACATTTTCGATTCGATTAATTATTTTGGTTTCGATTTCGATATTGGAGTATTCGATTCGATTTTTGTAATATACACTCACTACAGTTATTTTACAGAGAATATTATAAATTCTTACCCAAATCAATAACATTACATTTAAGGCTGTTTCTGAACGAGTAAATTAAATTATTCATTGACATCAACACATTTATTAAATGAATAAACATGTAGTTCAAGCCGGCGAAGCCGCGGGGGGGGGGGGGGCCGCTAGTAATAAAATAATATTATACCTAATCCTTCAGTACTTCATGAACACATTTATAAGTAGGTAACTATAATGTGTATTGTATATGATGATGGTGATAATTGAATAAAGTGTTGCGCATGGATTGTTACAGTAGTAGTAGATTCGATTAACTCTAACATGCACCTAACACGATCAACGACTCGGGTTGACTGGCTAATGATAAGAAGGTTTAAAAAGGATTAAATATGTAATATAGGAAAGAATGGAAAATCATTTGTGCATGCTTCATTATTATGCATGTTACGTCATAACAGTATTTGAAATACTATATCTTATAAAACAAAGTCGCTTTTCGTGTCTGTCTGAACTTTCTAACTCTTCTTCTAAACCACGCAACGGATTTTGATGCGGTTTTCACCATTATGTCGAGTATTTCTCAGGGAAGGTTTACATATAGTTTATTATTTGTACATTCTTATGTAAGTTAACATAAATAAGATAAATGTGCGCATGCGCTGCTTTAATGGTAAGTACTACATGAAAATAATGTACTGGAGTAGTGTTCCTCTTAATAAGATCTACAAAAAAGTCCGCGACAGCATATTCGTATCTTTTAAGAATAACGTGTAGTGATCATTTTTCTGTCTAAAAAT
>JAAIXI010000225.1:5145462-5256413 GCA_013403645.1 Heliconius nattereri
TTTGTGTTTATTTTAAAACAATTGGAAAATCTTTATTGGAACTACGAAAATGCGGGTTGCATTAGGGTTTAATTAATTTTCACATTATCTTAAGTGCTTTGCAAACATATATTATATGAATAATTTAGTAGTTAAAGCGGGCGAAGCCGCGAGGGGGTCGCTAGTATGTGATAATACAAAAAATTAATTAATTCTTTAATTAATTTAATTTTATTTATTTATTAAACGCATATATAGTAGATTCACACTAAGACCTTAGCTTGAAAACTGAGAGTTGCGTATCACACAACAAATAATGTGATATAATAACTATGGCCTTCCTCAATATAGGAATATCAAAAAAATTCTGACTAGTCGACTACGACTAGGCTAAGTAGTTCCTGATGTTAACGGGTTCAACCAAACAACATTTTCAGCTTTACAATTTTATACAATTTTTATATATATTAAGCGATCGTTGTGGACCAGGAGACCCTAGAAAATGTCAATTTGCTGTCCAGTCCGTACTATCAACAATGCCTATGAGATATACTTTTAAAAGATGGCTGTTCTCCTTCAATTATTTCATAGTATTATATAATGTTTATGAAAACAGGTTTAATTTAAGTTATATAACAAAACAATTGACATTAATGATAATCATTATAACCATTAACTACGAGTATAATAGTAATTTATTATCAGGCTGTTTGTTATCAGGTCATTGAATAAATTAAATATTGTACTAGAAACATCTTTTAAAATAAAAAAAAATACGTGATGTAGAATAATATTAGTTTAAGAATCAAAGTTCAGATACAATAATATGGTTATTTACGTGATGCAGTCAGATAGGGTCTATAGGAGTAGGGTCAGGTAGGGTAATGCTTCTATTATTAAAAGTTTCTTTTTTTAATATAAATTAGCTTAAGAGAAAAAAGGTAGAAAAATCACTATGCTGTTTCTGTATATCTTAGATTTCAAGTTAAAAACAAATAGTGACTATATTATTATACTGATGTGGAAACGGCTCGACTTGTAAATACTGTGGAAGTAGCTGAAGTAATTCAGCTACTTCCACAGTAATGCAGCCGGTATTCAACCAATATTTGTCCTGCAGAAGCGAGCTATCCGTGCAATCTATAACTCAGGCCCTAAAGACTCCTTAAGGCAAAAATTAAAGAAATCAATATATTGACAGCTGCATCTCAATATATTTTTGAAAATATTATGTATGTTAAGAAAAACATTAATGATGTTACCAAAATTGGGGATGTACATAATATTAATACCAGAAATAGGCTTAAATTTAAAAACCGATTCTTCAAAGCGACCGAACCGAAACTTTTAATTTTTTCATAATTTTTTAATTTTTTTTTCATACAAACTTTCAATCCCTATTTCATGCCTTTAGGGTTAAAATTTTTCAAAATGCCTTAGTGGATGTCCAGATTACGAAAGTAAACATCTGTCCAACGTTTCTATCATCAGCGGTTACAGCTGTGCGTGCGTCTCACCTCAGTCAGTGAAGAGAAGTCCTTATATATATATATATATATATATATATAGATTAAAATATTAAATAAATTGCTTATCCTCAATGACTATGATAATATATGCTCAATTTTTTCCAGTCATTGTAGTTAATATTTGAATGATAATAACAATATAAATATTATCAACAAATAGACGTGTGTATTAGATAACATGCGATAATGATTTAATATAGGAAGGAAGATGGTGATGGAACAAAAAGCACACATGTCGCTGTAACTAAAACAAATAAAACGATTGGAACGATAAATAATAAGCCATATATGATTACTTGCTTTATTTAAACAATATGCACCGTCGTGACCGCGTAGTGAACCTACGAGCTTCTACACTGTGGGGTTAGCGCTAAGTGCTACAACTATATAATAATATAAAGCTTACAATAAATATCTAGGTATTCTATTAAACCCACGACTATTTTACATCAATAAGCCCATATGGTATGTGTTAATATAAAAAAAGCTTTATGAATATGAAAAATAACAATACTTGACAATCCCCGTGATTACACGCATAAAATTCAATTTATAAAATATAACAATGTGTAAATAAAATAACATTTATATATAATATTAGTTATTTATATAATAATATACTTTATTAAAATATATTATCTATGCGACTAAATACTCTTTACTCTATGCTATATTTATCTATAATCTATTACTAAATTAAAAAGCAAGGAACAGATAACAATCACAATTTTAAATTTTTGGTATGCTTAAGTACATAGTGAGCAAATATGTAAGTTTAAAGAAAAATGGATCTATGTGCGTTAAGTGAGTGCGTTACAATATGTGTGCATTTTGTGATATATGTATATGAATTTAGAACTATGTCAGCAGATCTTTCGAGTGAGATCAAAATAGTATGGACAGTAGAGTAATAACTTATGCAATTATACAGTACTTAATCATTTAATGAAAATTTAAATGGATATATGCATATATGATGTTTTTAGTACTGATTGAAATAATGCCACAATATAAATATCAAAATAAATGCCTATTTAACAGAATACTATGTATTATCTGTCTAAACTATCACCAAAACTAACTGAGAATTGTGGCTTTATGTCGGTACTCTATATAGAATTGTGTACTATCCCTCTAGTGTAAAATTACAGCAATAAATGTGCGGCGTACAAATTAACTTACAACACGTGTCAATAATAATTATAAATTTTTTGATAATCTTTAGTTTTGATAATCATAGTTTGAAAATTTTATGACACATTGGAGCATTAACAAGAGTCTATTAAATTATAGATATTTCCACGCCATATCCAACCAATCATACTATTATTTTCTTTGTAGAAACTGTTTTAAATATATAATTTAAATATATAATAAATTTAATTTTAAATATATAATTTTTTATTGACACGAGTTGATTATAATATTAAATTCAAAATTGAATCGATATAAAAATATAGTCATTTATAAAAATATTACTATTTGTTAAATGTTCTCTGTAGAAAAAAACATCACAGTGACAAAGCAAATGCAGATGAAGCCCATATGTTATTTTTATTTTATCTTTCCTGTATGACCTTAGCCCTGGAGTCAAGGCAACGAAACGATCGTTACAGATAAAAAATATTTCATTTTCATATTTTAATTTATTATAATTTTGTGTTTTATGAAATGTAGATCAGATTTTTCAAAAATTTTCAGGACGCAGAATACAATAGATTATGATACCGATGATTGAAAAAGGGTTTGTTTATAAATAATGCAGATAATTAAGGAAAAAAGAGGAATGATAAAGAAAAATATTTTTTTAAAGCGAACCCATACACAGATACAGATAAAAATAGTTACTTATTTCAAAATGCATGTATTGTTATTGTACTTATAAATTGTGTAGATCATTTTCTTTTTTTCATTAATAGAAACGTTAGGAAAGTATTTTTTTTTTATACTAATAAACGTTTAGCGTTCAAAGCAAAAGTCTGCCCGTGCGTAGCTGTGACAGGTAAAAGTAAAAGTTAAGGTAAGTAAAGGTAAGTTTAGGAGATTACGCACTTGCTCTGCTCCAATTGCTGGTCGTTGTTCCATTGCGCCGGCAGATTGGTCTTTATTTGTTTCCTGTCAGCCTCCACTACTTCGCCTATTTTAAACTTCTTCATTAACGCTCTGTGGAGAATAGGTAGCATTAGTTCATTGTTTGAAAAATATTTTTTCCTCCCAAGGTATTGTAAAACTTCGACGAATTCTAATTTACCCTATGTATATTTACTTCATTGAAAAGTTTTATCAATTTGAGTCTGAATTTTTTCTTTCCAAAAAAAGATATTACTGTTAACTGATAACTTAACAATTATTTTCATTTATATACATATTTTAGAATGCAATATTTTATATTTTACAATATTAATAAACAAACACTAACCTGGCATCAGAACTGTGACTGACATCTTCGAAGGCTTCAGTGGAGTCCTCACCTGCCAGTTCCATAATTACTTCTTCTCCACCAGGATGCTACAAAGAACATTTGTAAACATTAGTAAAAATTGTAATAGTGCTAAATTACGTGTAAAGTACAAATTTTGTTTCATTAGTTTTACGAATTATTCATATTTTTTTTCAGGCAAAATAAAAAAAGTAATTGAATTTTTATGTTAAGTACGTAGTATCAGCAACTACTCATTGAACAATACTTCGTACGAAGACTACATACAGAATTAATTTCTCCCATAATATGTTTTTCTATTGCTCTTTCATTATCAAAAATTTCCTAATGAAAAAAATATGTAGTTAGTAGAGTGCTTATATTTTCATAATTTTTGTGAGTAAGCATATGAAAAAAAAGGCAAGTTTCAAACAATTAAAGTACTTCTTTAAATATATAATTAGATTACAAAATGTAGCGGAGATTAGTAAAGATAAAGTATTATTTATATCAATGGTTATCAAACGGCTTTACAATTTATGTATGTACCTACTACAAATGTATTTGCACAAGGTGGTCACAGAGTAGTTGAATTTTAATAACTTGCAATCTATAAATCTAAAATTTTTACAACATGGTACTACACGTGTTACATCGTAGTTGTTACAAAACGCCTTGAGATTTTTTCCTTATACTCGTACGTATACTTGGATGAGACAAGATACGTTCGATACATTTAATTTTGCAACCGCACATAGCAGGGTAGACAGAGCGAGCCTGGGCACTTTCTTTCCCCACTTTCGGAGAAGTCTGGAGGTTGAATGCCGCGTTTTACCTCGTTACCAGAACAAAGAAATGAAAGTATTAGTCATTTAACTCCCTAGCGTAAGAATTGAAGCCACAACTGTGCGTATTTTATGTCACTAAAAGTAGAGAAAAGAGTAACTTATTATAAAATCTCTCTCTTGGCATACGGACAATTAATTACTAAATGTATAATTTTTAAGGGGTTGGAAACGTTATAGTGAAAATAATTTGCAAAAATATTTTAAAGTATCTTTATTTTAAAAATTTTAATTGTTACACAATCGTTTTGTAATATTAATTAATTACAGCTCAAGTTAATGCAGCCGCGATATCTTTTCATTCCCGACCTTTGAATTCAATATTACATCATAAGCGTGGACGACGAAGTGATAATATTTAGTAGTAGTATGGATTATTAATATTTTTTTACGTGACTATATATATAAACGAGACTTGTAGGTTCGATTCCCTGCCGATGAAATGAAATATTTAAAATGTTAATTTCCTAGCTCTAGTTGTGGGTTCCATTCACGCGCGTAAAGTGAGTGCGTTCCTCATTCCGCCATTCATATACATAGGAAATAAAAACAAATTCAATATATTTATTACTCCGAGTGGAGATTGAACTCGCTACACTGCGACGATAATAAAAATGGAAATTTTCAGCAAATTTACCATACAATAAAGTTAAAATTATAAAGATAAAAATGATTAGCTTGGATCAACCTTAGTCACGAGGCAGGTCGTTTTATCGCCAATTTTTAATTAATTATAAATTGGATTATTATGTCATAGGGTCTTTTAAGCATCACATAAGTCCTTTATTATGTTAAAATTTACGTATAATATTAACGACAGATTTAAAAAATCTTGTTTTTTTAAAAGAAACAATACACGAATCTCTATTGAGTTGAGACGTTTTTTAGACTTCATAAAAAAATATAAAATTATTATAATTAGCAAACAATAAGTGTTTTTCATAAAAAGCAACAATAAATTTCCAAGCAAAAGGTATTCTAATAATAAAATTATAAAAACTTGAACGTGAAGAATTTGTTATCTTATTTTCATTAAGTATCTACATACGTAATACTATATTTTTAATTCTTTAAAACATAAACTTAGAAATAGAAAAACTATTAACATTTAAAAATTGCGAAAAGTTATAAAGGCTTAAAGAATATTTCTAAATATCAATTAGAAATATTGTTAGGAAAATATTACTTGTTCTACAAAAATTGAGGTCGATTGTGGCGCAGGTCCACGAGCGCGAATATAAACGCGAAATTTCCACGAGAGGAAATAAAATATTTCATATTTTCTTTTTAAACTTGTGCGAATCGGAAGTGGGAATGGAAGGTACACTGCTGGAGGCAGAGGGTTACCTGAACCCTCTGCCACCAGCTCTTCTGATAGGATAAGGTGAAGCTATTTATATTTTTATTATTCGAGGAACAGGAGGTTGATGCTATGTTAACCGTCATAGCCTTTATAGCGACTCTCGATGAGGAGAAAAGAGGCAACTCTGTCCCTGAGAAATTGCAAGGGCGCGCCTTGCGGGATTCGAACGTAGGATAGGCAGTGCCAAATACAAACACTTTGTTACCCACTTTCACATTGTCCAAAGAATGATTTATAATATTAAAATTTATAAGATAATATTATCGATTAATAATTTTGGTCCAACTATTACGAGCATTATTGACGTCTTATCTTAAACAAAAATGCAAGTTGTCGGTTATCCACCGTAGACTGACAGATTAAACACAAAAGAAAGAGCAACAGATAAGTTATATTTAGGACATCGTAAATAATATTAATATAATTTAATATTACGTTACATCAAAATCTAAATTACTAACCTAATTGAAAGTCATAGATAGATAATTAAAAAGCAAGTCATCGAGTTCATTTTTTAAAAATATATTTTTTTAGCGTCACGCTATATCAATGGAACCTGAGTACCACCTCAGAGTGTTGATATGTAAATTATGATAAAACTTATATAATTATGGATCTTCTTACGTAACGTTGTCTATCTGCCTGTTTTCTAAGTTAATTTTTAAAATAATTGAACCATTAATAGAAAATCTTACGAGCAATTTCTATTGATATAAAATTAACCTATCCCTATATATGAAATACAAAAATCAATTAAATAATACAATAATAATTAGAACATCGTTTATATTTTAATTATATATTGTATGTAAGTTTTGTAAATATATACTTGAGTACACAACACTGACATTAATGTCCAAAATATGTTATATATATTATGCTTTTATACATAAAATATCAAAAATGATATAAATGTCACATGATAACGCAGGCCTTTTTAATAAAGTGGTGTATAGCAAGCGTGCTGGTATTTCCCCATAACAGTCCCTGAATGTGGGGAAGGGAGAAGATATCCCACTTCATTTCGCATTCCATAGCTTCCCGAGGTTTAGTATGACTCGACCCCATTTTAGTCATAATTAAATTCTTTGGCTATTGAACTTTGATCGATGTGTGATATTAATACATATTTTATATATATATTTATTGAGGTTAGTCGTGGCGCAGTGTGCGACTGTAAGACCTACTGGTCGAACCCACAGTTCGACCGCCGAACTTTTAGAGGTATTGCGTGTTGAGCGGCGACACTCAATGCGACTTTTTTAACAAGGCAAGGAAATAACAATATTGAGAATTGAACAATCACAATCTATAGTTTTTACGTTTTAAGCCACAACTGACATCTGTCTTATTTCTTTTCGTAAATGCTAGAAATAGATATTTCATTAAAAAAAGAATGTGTACTTCAAGAAACTATAAAGTTTATATAACTAATAGTGTTGACATGAATAAAAATGTTATACAACTAAGTTGTAAATGTTTTAATATTTAGTAATTATACCAACAACTACTATGAAAATCATGTAATGTTGCAAAAATAATAACACAGTATTAGTTTTATAAATTATTAAATTATTTAACTATATTTTTTGCTTAGATGATAAAGAATATTATTTTTTGACATGTTGCAGCATGAATATTTTTAAGTTGATATAAAGATATTTTCAATATACAAGTTAGTTCAAAAAACTGACTGTTCAACTAATACACTATGATTATTAATAATAGCTAAGATTTGCTACAGTTAGCCTGACCTAAATAACCTTATATAAAAGCAATAATATTTAGATTTTACTATAATAAATGCTGTTTAACTTTATTGCACTCAACACCCCACTTTGCCTTATTCCTCAAGATTGATTAGAGATTCTATTCATGTCAGTCATACAATTATTTATTTTTCATGTAGTTAATGGTAACCAAAGCCATAACTATTCATGTAGTGTTAATTGATTTATTATTGATTTTAAGAAGAACAATTCATGTTTACCATAAATTTTCATTTAGTAAAATAAATTATTCGAATTATCTTGACTTTCTTAGAATAAATAATGATTTATTTACATAATATAATATTTTCTAGAAGCTTTAAATAAATTGTATAAAATCAGAAATTACATTCCATCATTGTAAAAGTAGTTGAGATATGTATATATTTTTAGCTTCATGCCCTTTACCCTTAACTAAATTTAAGTAAAAAAAAATTCAAATAGTGTAACAAAAAGTATTAAATTGTTAAATAATATTTATTAAGTAAAAATAATATCTTACAGGTCTTTTATGGGTCATTACATATAATACCCATCATTCAACTTTAGACAAACACAATGATAAACCTAAAAGTCCAAGTGTGCCAGTGTAAAAAAAAAATGCTTTATCATCCTAATGTTTACAAATTATTTTTACATCATTTTTACATTTTAAGGAGCTATAATATAAAAACTTAAAATATATTTACTTTAAATAATCTGTTCAATTTATTAAATGCAGGAAAATAGGCTAGGAAAGTAAATAATGACCCGATTTCGACAACAATCTAGTTTGATCTTATTGTATATACATATAATCAGTGTATTTTCATCCCAATAATACTTGAAAATAACTTAAATTTTACGTTAAAAAATACATATATGTAAAAACTAATCGATTTTCGAAAAATAATATAATTTTTTTCGCCAATTTAGGGAGAATGACGCGTGTAACTTAATAGTTATTACTTACCTCATCCAAAAACTTGGTGACATCGTATACTGAATTATCAATAATAATAAACGCGTCATCACGTGAATTGTGGCTTTTCAACTCTTGCCTGGTAAAAAGTTTCATTTTTTCGCTCATATTTTAATATATTTAATTACTTTTATTATGACTACGATACAATCACGACGACGTTCGCACAGACTCAAACTGAAGTGATCGCTTAAGTGTCAAAATGTCAAATGCGATGGATCAAATGCGTCGAGAAACCCTTTTTGAATGTTATTATTTTTTTTTTTACTGGCAATAATATGAAGATAAAAAAATAATATTCGTAGAGAAAAAAAACAATCAATCAATTAATAAAGAAAAATGAAAAAAAATAACGACTTTTACTACAAAGTCGTTCAAATTTTAAAGAATAATTTCATTTAATTTAGGCATCTAATCGAGGCTGTCGTGTCGCAGCGGCACAAGGTTGTGACTGTAACGCGACGGTTGTGGGTTCGATCCTCACTCGAGGAAGTGAAATATTTATTTCCGTTTATATTTCCATTTCTTCTAATTCTTTTATCTAATTTAGGTTGACCTTATTAAAATAAAAATGTGAGATGCTTGTTATGCTAATTTTTCATTTCGATTTTGTTTATTTTTAACTATTAACTACGTAAATTCGTTGTATGATATCTGCACTCTTCAGAAGTGCTATAGGCTATATAACGAAATATCAATAATAAGGAAGGCTATCAAATCGCTTTAAGCGCCTGCGCCGCACATATACTTAATTATATGTCAGTACATTGTATGACAAACATATTCAATTTTATTAGATCCAAAAAAAAGTCCGCGACACTATATTTCTTATAAATAAGTAACAATAAGGCATTTTGTAACAAAAAATTATTCAAAATTGTAAGGTATATTTAATCGATTTTTATTTCACATGTATAAACACAATACTTAGGAGCGAAAATTTATTTCATTATCAAGGAAATTTAATAAAGATAATCTTCGGCTTTTAGAGCCTGTAATTAGTCCTAATTATAGTTTATATACTTTCCTAGAAAATATTAAATTAAAATAAATCAATGCTGTGTTTACAGCCTCCAGCCTAGGTTTGAGTCCCGTGGGATATAAATATGTTCTTGTTTCTGGCAATTGCACAATGCAGTGCTAAGTTCTATACAATATGTAGAAGTTATAATATATATTTTTTCATACATAAATCATTATTATAATAATAATTCAAATGTTTTCTCAATCCCTTTGGAATATTGGGCAGTAATGAAGAAAACCTAAACATAATCAAATGAATATTCATACATAATATATGAATATAAAGTCAATAAGTACATCAATAACATAGAACTAGTCAAACCCATTTTTTTTAAAATGAAATATTCCGAAATTGACTATTATAAAATTTATTTCTTTATTAATATAAATCTACTTATTTCTTATTTCTACGTACATTTGAAATAATAAATTATACTCTAATAGTAGTTGCTTCCTGTATCTCCTTCTCTTTGTGGGTACCATCACAAAATGGTCTATTTTTTGTTTGTTTACAGTTACACAACCAATATTCTTTTGTCTTTTCAACTTGGAATCTGATGGGTCTGTAAATAAAACAAAAGAATAAATTAGATGATTTATTATACTGTACTTGTGATGGTTGTGACACTTTTAGTAAAATTTATTATTTTCATCTCAGACCGAAACTTACTATTGAATTATGTTACTTAACACACAATGCCTTACATAAAGGTGGAAAGTGGGAAATAGAAAAACTTGAAACTAGGTTCTTAATGTCTTCTATGCAGGAAAAAGTGTAAAGCTACTTCCTTTAATTATGTTAAGTAAATGTCTTAATATAATTAAAGGATGCTGAGATGGTTTGAGGCTATCATAGCACAGTATTAAATATATGAATGTTTATAGGTTTACCTGGCTTAAAAACTATTTATCTTTGCCTACCCTGTTTTAGAAAAGCAAGCAAATAGAAAAGTATAAGCATCATTAGCTTAATTAAAAAAAATTAAACATTGTTTCACCTCTGTGTAATCTTCAAATACACATCCCTGTGCGTTCCATCACACAATGGTTGTGACTTAGAACGGCCACAAAGACACCAGCTATATGTTTTTCCCGCTTTAAGTTCAACTTTGAATGGCTTTCTATCATATACAATGCCATTACTTGTTTGTTCATTGGCTGAATATACTTTGTTTAGAGGATTCTTGGGTATCTCTGGTTTGGGTGCCTTTGTTACATATGCTGCCTGAAACTAACAATGTATTTATTAAATCTTCGTTAGATTAACATTTTTATCAATTTTTGGAGGTTATGATTTCAAGTGCTTATACTATTTTGATTTATATAAAATGCTTATAAGTATGATATTATATTTAAAAATTAACTAAAAACATGTATTTTTTGAAATGATAACTGACGGCTATAACTCACTTACTGATTTCATGTAGTAGTTAAGTGTATTGTATTTTACTTTTCTGGAGAACATTGTCAATATTTTTACTTTATTGTGATAAAACACAAATTATATAAGATGTATATTGTAATGTTAACTACAATAAAAAATTCTAATAAATAAACACTCAGCTGATATTACCAAAAATTATAGGAGAACAAGTCGTTGACAAGTCCCACTCAAGAACAACCATAAAATTTTAAGACATTAGAAATGTCATTTCTTAATTGTCAATGTCAATTACAGCTGATTACCACAGGTTAAATTTAAATATAATACGAAGAAAGCGAAATATTACGAGTTCAGCTCGCGAATAGAGAAAGTAGAAAGTGACTGCGGCTTATCCGTGACAGTGACGTCAACGTTGTTGTCCTACCTATTCACTTTTAAGTTTATTTTGCTTATTGTACTTCAAATACTTTTATTTCGCAAACCCCTTTGTTATTTATTTAATTTTTGTTTTAAAATCATGAATCTGTGCTAGATTGGTATTCAAGTTATGTCTAGAATAAGGGTAATAGAGGCTAAAGGGCATAAAATACAAAAAGATACTATACAGAATTTGGAAACACGCAGAAACAAGGGCAATGAAGCCAACAAAAAGAAAAACGGTGACTCAATATGTTATAAAGACGACGTGGAAAGTAAGTGAAAAATTATTTACTTAATGGTTCTGTTTAATAACAAGTTGCCCTTAAAGGTTAGTTTTAAACATTTATTTTGCAATGCAATTTTTATTTTACAGAGCAACAAATTAATGAATTATTGCACAAATTACCAAAATTGGACAATATATTCGACGTTCATCGAAAGATAGGTGAAGGCACATTTAGTTCAGTTTATTTAGGATCATTAAAACAACATGCTGGACTTAAAGAACCCGAAAAGCCTTGGTTCGCAATAAAACACTTGGTGCCTACAGCCCATCCTGCACGAATAGAGCATGAACTAAGATGTCTTCAAGAGATGGGGTAAATATGTCAAGTGGTAAACTCTTATATTATGTTGACTACCTGTCACTAATTTATAAAGAAAAAAATCTTTTTTATTTCAATATATTATTGACTGTTCTCAATTAATCTACCAGCTCTTCATTTTTCAGCGTATGCCATATGTGATGAGATACTTGTTTGAGAGATTAATTTAATTGTGTTAACTCATTCTAGACTAAACTATTTAGCAATCTTATATAATTTCCATTGTATTTTTAAAGAATATATGACATGAAGCAAATAATATTCTTGTCATTATAAATATATATTTGATTACAGAGGAAAGCACAATGTGATAGGAGTGGAACTATGTTTACGACATCTTGATGCTATTGTTTTTGTGATGCCTTATATACCTCATAGGAAATTTTCTGTAAGTAGTAGAGTAAGGGTTGATTACAATGATTGTAAATGTAATGGTTATGTTAAATGTTGAAATTGTTGAATTCAAAATGTAAATAATTCAATTTTGCGAATTTCTGGTGCCAAAAGATCATTCCTAAGTAATTTAGACATGTGATTTATTATCATTACTTTTTTTTTTCTTTCTGCAAAATAAATAGAAAAAATTAATATCTAATGATATATTTTTATTAATATGATTTATTATTTGCTAATTATAATCAACACTATAATCATATTTAGTTTCAGAAATATTTTGTCATCATATTATTATTAATAATATAAATTAGTATGTTTTTTTATATATGACTTATTTATTGTAAACAATATAAGCTTGCAATTATGTGTATATTATTTTTCATGCTACCATTTTTAAAATGCATAATACATGTTTAAATATTTTTTCTCATTTTCATATACCTAACTCTATGATGCATTCTTTTCTTTGCTAAGCTAGTAATAAATTACATATATTAATATTATATAGTTAAACAGTTAGCTTAGTATAATGTGCTAATCTCAAATACAATAATAATGACATTGAAAGATAAAAGCGTTTAAAAAATCTTCAATGATGGAAACTCCATTTATTGAAGACTACAATACAATACATATTTACAAAGGTTGCATACAAAGGTTGTCTGGTAGAAATCGCTGATTAGCGATAAGGCCGCCTTTTGTGTGTCAATTGTTATATTTTTGTCGTTTTTATACTCTTCTTTTTCTTCTTAATGTGCAATTGTGCACAATAAAGTGTAAATAAATAAATATTTTCTATGCAGCCCACTGTTCCTACTACCACACTTAAAATTTGTCATATTGTCAGATTAGAGTGCAAACCTGCCAAGTCTGGTTGTTGGTGTTTCGATATGTCCATTTTTATACCATTTGAAAGTGTAAATAGTATACAAAATTGACCTTTCCATTTCTCTTAATATACATATTACATATTCTCACAATATTTACAATTATTAAAAACATTACATATACTCACAATTATTAAAAACATTTTTATTCTCCCAATACATATTTTTTAATAGGCTCTTAACAGTTTTTAACTTGCCAGCAAGCCATTGATATGCAACTCTTAGTTATTTCCATTTGATCACATGAGTGTTGTAAATGAGAGTAGTAGAATGATGAGTTTTCTATATGTTTCAGGAATATGTAGGCGACATGGACGCCGAGGAGGTGCGTCAGTATATGCGGGCTCTGATGGTGGCCCTTAAACATGTGCACTCTTTTGGTGTTATACATAGAGACGTCAAGCCTAGTAATTTTTTATATGATAGAGATAATAAAAGGTTAGTTGTTAGTTCATCATACTTGAAAGTATTTGAATAAAATAAATTATTTTATTTTCTAAATGTACACTAAAAGTACACTAATAATTTTAATGGTATTTTTTTTTATGCAAAAAGTAAATTAACTTATTCAAATTCAAAATATTCTTTTTTCGAATAGACTATTATTATAAGCACTTTTGAATTGTCGAATGAACATATAAATAAAAAGCTATCACCGATTCGGAAGGCAGTTCAGCTGAGAAGAGCCGGCAAGAAGCTCGACAGTTGCTCTTTTCAAAGTCAATAGTACGATTTATTACATTAGTTGGCAACTATCCTCCATCACATTCAATAGACATTAATTCCATACATGTTTATCCTCTAAATATTCTTGAACAGTGTAATAAGCTTTACTTGTTAGAATTGTTTTTACATATATTTTAAATTTTATTATATACACATATACTCAGACCCTTAAAAGATTTATTAACTTTTTGGGAGCGAAAACTTGGCGTAACAATCTTATCTTTATTTCTGGTTCCTATCGTATGTTTATCACTATTTTTACTATGACAATGTATATTTTGTCGGACAAAGAGAATATTATCTATCTATATATATATAAAAGGACTTGTCCTCACTGACTGAAGTAAGACGCATGCACAGCCGTAACCGCTCAATGTAGAAACGTGAAATTTGGACACATGTTTACTTTCGTAATCTGGACATCCACTAAGAAGGGATTTTGAAAAATTTTAACCCTAAAGTGGTGAAATAGGGGTTGAAAGTTTGTATGAATTTTTTTTTCGCTAACGATCGCTACTGATTTTTATAAAATTTGAAATTCAGACTCTTAAATAGATTTCATTGAACATGTGTTTTGTGGTTTTTTAGAATACACCTCCTAAGGGTGCAAATAAGGGGTTGAAAGTTTGTATGGAAAAATCTTTAGATAGCCGCCGATTTTTATAAAATTTGAAATTTAGACTCTTAAAAATATTTAATTGAACACGTGTTCCATGGTTTATTAGAATTCACCCCTAAATAAGCAAGCGAAGTTGCACGCGTCCGCTAGTAATATATAAATTGGGAAGCAACTGTAATAATACCTGCACCTTTGAAAACATCTCGCAGAGAATCTCGCGCTCTTAGGTTGTAAATTTATCTCATGGCTCATTCAAAGTAAAATGACTCTAGTGAATTTATAAAAAATTTTGTGAATCTATACTTTAGATCTTTTGTTATTATTGTTTTTCATCAGACTGTCTTATACCTTCTTCTGACTTAATCTTATCTCTATATATATTTTGTCTGTACATTTAGTTGGCTGAAATGGATCTCTATCCACTTAAGGCACTTAAAAAGAATAATACATGGCAAAAATATATATTTTTAATTTCTTGTGTTTCTGTCTGTATGTGTGGTCATTGTAATCTCTGAAAGTACTGAACAAATTTACGTAAAACTTTCACCAATTTCTTTGTTTTAACCCAGTTTAACATCTAAAGTTTGTTTAATCAAAATCGGTTAATTAAAAAAAGAAGTTATCGGCATTTGAATGAACTCAAGGCATGAGTTTTCCTGCAAATATATAGCAATCCATATATATACTTATACTTTAAACCTGTATTCGTTTGTAATTAATCTGTATTTTAAACCAACTTTCAAAACAAGAAGGTTCTTAATTAATACAATTATTTTATAAAGAATATTATAAATCCTTACCCAAATCAATAATAACATTTACAGTTGCTTCTGAACGAGTAAATTAAATTATTCATTGACATCAACACATATTACTGTCAGTCAATTCTGCTTATTAAATGAATAATCATGTAGTTTAAACGTGCGAAGCTGCGGGGGGGGGGGGGGGGGGGGNGGGGGGGGGGGGGGGGGCTAGTATTAATATATGATTTTTATATTTATATTTTTCATAATGTTAAATCAGGTACTTATTAGTGGACTTTGGTCTTGCACAGCGCGTGTGCGAGGAACCGGCGCCGCCGCCCGCACATCTTACCACGCTACCTGCCAAGCGACTACGAGATGAGGTACTGACTTAGTTTTTAATATATATTTGTCGAAAGCGGGGGTGGCGCGTGGGCGGCCCTGGCTCGTTAGGTTCTTCGGAACGCTGTGAAGTCAAATGACGTCTCAGCATTATGCCAATTAGTGCCGGTTTTAGCACTACCGGCGCCCCCTAACTAAAATTGAATAACATACAAAAAAGGGAATATATATATATATAATATACAGTGAAAAAAAATATATTTAAAAAAACTAATAAAATTTCACTTTTCTAGCCCTTATATTAGGTACTCTTTTATTAGGCGTTCAAAGTCTATGTTTTCTGCAATTTCGAGATTCGCTGTTCGGATTCCGTCGAACGCAGACGTGTGCAAGCAGTTACGTATTCTCAACCGGTTTCTACATTCAACCGCATAGTGCAACTGTACCGAGATATTGCATCATCATTTAACGGCAAGTAAATGAATAAACAAGATACAACCGATATGGAAACCGAGGGAGACAAACTAAGGAGTACTGTTTCGAGAAGAAAAAATGCTGCACTGGAAGAAGTTAATAATAACTTAAAAACCTTTAAAGACGATATTAAACAAATGTTGATTGATTGGAAAACCGATATTACCGGAACATTATTTTCNTATTATAAAACAAAGAAAACAATAAACGAATGGTTACACACGCTAGACTATGATGAAATAGAAGATATTATGAAGGTGACAGAGTAACAAAAAAATAAATAAATAAATAAATAAAATAAAAGGTGATTTATTTTAATATCTTTAGCATATTAATAAATATAATAATATGTATATATAATAATATGTATATATATTTTGTCATTTATATACATATTCCTATAATTTTAATATATTATATCATACTTATTGCATTTAAAATTTATATTATCTTTATATAACTTATAAGCACTTGTCATAACTAAAATCCAATAATAGATCCGCACGGCAATCCTTGGATATCTCCGCACAGGGAATCCTAGTGAGATATCCAAGGTGCAAATGGCAGGACATTCAAGCGATTTTCTTGGTGAAAAAATAAAAAGAAAAAAAAAATTGTCCTAATGTAATTTGTATTGGCTTTGTAAATAAAATAATAATAAATAAATAAAAATAAAAAAATAATTTCATTTTTGAGTGACAAAGTTGGTAAGTTTGTTAATCTAGATTGCGAGATTGTGGATCGCTTCAACTTGAAAAATCCTTGTTTATTGAAAAAACCACAAGGCAAGCGAGCGTACGGGTTACCATCAGGTAACCCGTACGCTCGCTTCAGGCTACCATCAGGTAAGTGATCACCGCCGCCTACGACCTCGTGTAATATCAGAAGGGCGGGCTAAAGGTGCGTTGCTGGCCTTTTAGGTGGTAGACGCCTTTTTTGAAGATACCCATGTCGTATGAACTTGAAAATACTACCATAGGTAAGCCATTCCACAGTTTCGTTCCGCGTGGACGAGGGATCCTACCAAACCGCACAGAAATAGAGTGGCACGTATCCAGATGATGTGGATGATACTTGATTTTGTGACGTACTGTCGGTTAGAAAATTCGGCTTCAGGTAACAGGTCGAACAGTTCTCCAGAACACATGCGGTAGAGAACGCACAGCGAGCACATATCTCCACGCAAAGTCAATGTTGCAAGCCATTCACACATCATTGGGTCTCTAACGATCCGAACGGCTCTACGTTGTATGCGGTCCGTATGTATCAAATAGGTCAAGCTGATACTGGGATACATCAGCCCAGAGATGAGAACAGTACTCCACATGAGGCCGAACCTGGGCTCGGCGAACCGAAAGTATCAGCACATTGGGCCTTAGCGTTACCCCTTCTTAGGGGAGTGTTTTGGAAGACTGGCGACACCACAAATGGGGTTTAATTTTAATAGAGTTTAGTGGTTAACGCGCACACTCGTATGTTTTTGGGGATGAATTGAATCAAGTTCCTATCAGCCCATTAGGAAACATATCATTAATCAATCGGTCATCCTTGAGATAAACTAAGAGCTGGCTTTTTATAATGCTCTCCATCACTTTCGAGAACAGGGCCGTGATAGCAATAGCCTGGAGTGGATCAGAATCTGTGAGATCGGGTCAGGATAAGAGCGCTCTTTAAAGAGTCTACGACTACGCCGACTCAGTAAGAGTGGCGAAAAAAACACGTTAGCACCGCTGTCAGGTCAGGAGCATTTGACGGAGCACTAAAGGAGAGATGCCTTCTGGCCCGCTCGACTTGTGATTATTCAAAGAGGACAGAGATCGCCTAATAGCTTTTTGGTTAAAGTTAACTTTAGGCATTGAGCTCTCGCACCGCGGCAAGATTGGCGGCGTTATTCTTCGGTCACCCATTTTTATTTTTCACGGGGGGAAATCCTCATGGACTACCTTCGCCTGCGGAAGGCGTGCCGGCCTCTTAGCGGCTAAAACCACCGCGGTGTCTCGACGCACGGGAGCGCGGAGCCGCGGGAGTCCACATTCATCCGCAACCCTACTCTAGTGCTGGCCAGGGCTGTCTGGGCCTCGTCGCCTTTGTTGGGTAGTGAGACCTCGTGCATCGACTCAGAGGCGCGCGCGTCTGCAACACGGGTCTGTCAAATAGGGAGGCGGGGATTTCCCCAAGTCCCTCGCCCCTGGACCCATTCATGGGGGTCGGAAAGGCGCGTTGCACCCGGTGCGCCTTCTGCGGCCGGGAAAGGGAGCATCTCCCTCTCCCGTTCCGCCGTTTCCTTCTGCGACATCAAGTCCTCGCAGAAGGATGCCACCGCGTCCCACTACTACGCGCTACCAACCACCCTACGCACTGCGGCAGGCAGCGACAGATCGCATCCTACTTCATTTGTGAGGACACGGCATTGCTCCTCCCAACCACGCGTGTCACGTCACCTCACACGTTCACCCCACCTCCCTAAAACTGACAATTGACATTGACAACTGACTGTTTTAACACTAGGTGCCCTCTGCCTATCCTGCTGTGTGTGGGATACAGCGTGAAGCTGATTCTTAATAATTTTCCAGGACGACAGTTTCCCAGGTGCCAAACGCGTGGCCCTAGATCTATCCGTGGGCACGCGCGTCACACTCCCCGCGCCGGCGCCCGTGCCGCGCGCCGTGACGTCACACTCGGTGACATCACAGGCCGCATACGCGCCGCGGCGCCCCCACAGAGTGCAGATACCGAGAAACAACGTGCCTAAGGTAGGTATTTGTATGTTTTTTTGTAAAATTTACTCTTTTCCTTAAGAATGTATTAAACAGACTCAATGGATAAAACATTTTTTTTTCTTGCGTATAAAATATAAGTACATAGTGAATATGTTGTCAATAAAACAATTTATCATATATGGTTATATTTTGTACGCTAGAAAAAAAATATAATGAATCTAAATTTACCTAAGCTGAAGATTAAATCCAAGACGTAAACAAATAAAATATATACGTATATTAACTCATAATTCCCTTTGCATTGCAGACGCCCCCTCCCCCCGCGCACTCGGTGCGTAGCTCGAGCGGGGGCGCGTGCGCGTGCGCGGGCGCGGGCGGTGTATGTACGACGTGCGCGGGGCGGGCGGCGGCGCGGGCGCCCCGTGCCGGCACGCAGGGCTTCAGGCCGCCTGAGGTGCTGCTGAAGAGCCCCCGCCAGGGAACGGCGGTGGACACGTGGGCGGCGGGCGTGGTGCTGGCCAGCGCGCTTGCGCGCCGCTATCCGCTGTTGCGCGCCGCCGATGACGTGGCCGCGCTCGCCGAGCTCGTAGACCTGCTCGGCACCGACCCCCTACGGCGGGTCGCGACTGCTCTAGGTGAGCATAATGCAATGGACAAATCGTGGCCGCGTTGAAGTTACATTTTATGAACTTTTGCACATTGTTAACTAATAATGAAGTAATAAAGAGTGCATAGCTTGTGAAGCCAATCGAGGCGCAGGGGCGCAGCATGCGACTGCAAACAACTCGATTAAATGAAATATTTAATATTTTCTTTTTCCTCGCTCTCGTAACTAGGAAAAGCGCGGCGTTGCGACTTAACACGCAATGACTCGAGAATTCGGCGGAAAATGGGAAACGGAAATGTATTAATGAGAATGGATTGGAACCGGGCAACCCTTATAAAAACTTCCAGTAGCTTATATATAATTTCATCGTAGGTCGTAGGCTAGTAACATCGTCGCACCGTCGTGGCATCTGCCTCAGGAAGCTAGTGGCTCGTCTCCGCGGAGCTCCTCTACCTACTACTACTACTACAGGCCGGGCCTCTTCGCAGTGCCTACACTGTAGACTGCCGTTGAACAATTGTTTGTGTAGAGATGAGACTGTAGCTGTAAGTTACATATTTTATAATCAAATCAGCTTCACGCTGTATCCCGCACACAGAGGGAACCTAGTGTTAAGACACTCCGTTCCCCATTTTCTGCCAATTTCTGGAGACATTGCGTGTTGAGTGGCAGGACTCAACACCGCGCTTTGCCTCGACACCAGAGCTAATAATTTATTTCCGTTTATATATTTTATCATATTTCTTTAATAATGTAACAACTGGACCTCCTGTGGTGCTACACGGGGTCGTGGGCGCCGGTGATCACTTATCATCAGGTGACCCGTACCGTCTCTTTCCAAAAAAAATCTGGATTTCGAGCGAAAATCGTAAACAGTGTTTTGACATTAGGTTGTCTCTGCCTACCTAGCTAGGTGAGGGTGAAGTGTGAAACTAAAAAAAATATTAGTAATTAATTATAAGATCATTATTTGAACAGACTGAAAGATACATTTAATTTAACATTATATTAATACTAGCGGACGCGCGCAGCTTCGCTTGCTTATTTAGGGGTGAATTCTAATAAACCACGAAACATGTGTTCAATGAAATATTTGTAAGAGTCTAAATTTCAAATGTTATAAAAATCGATTGCGATTTAAAGATTTTTCCATACAAACTTTCAACCCCTTATTTGCTCCCTTGGGGGGTGAATTGTAAAAAAGCCATGAAATACATGTTCAATTAAATATTTTTAAGAGTCTAAATTTCAAATTTTATAAAAATTGGTGCCGATTTAAAAAAAATCTATACAAACTTTCAACCCCTTATTTCCACCGTTAAGGGGAGATTTTTAGAAAACGATGAAATACGTGTTCAATTAAATACTTTTAAGAATCTAAATTTCAAATTTTATAAGAATCGGTGCCGATTTAAAAAAAAATCCATACAAACTTTTAACCCCTATTTCACCCCTTTAGGTTAAACATTTTTCAAAATTCCTTCTTAGTGGATGTCCAGATTACAAAAGTAAACATCTGTCCAAATTTCACGTTTCTACGCACAGCGGTTACGGCTGTGCGTGCGTCTTACCTCAGTCAGTGAGGACAAGTCCTTTTATATATATAGATTATACTGATATCATTTATACTGATAAGCTTGACTTCTTGAGCAAGCATTTTTTTTCTACTGTGTGACTTGTGACTAATCAGTTTTACATAATTAATTAAATAAAGATATCCAATAATATCATTACATGCATTGATTGACTGATGTGAAGTATGACTTTTAAGATTGTTTGTTTAATTAATTAAAATCATAATAATTTTTGTTCAAGAAACCTATGAATTGATTTTTAAACATTAAAAACCAGTTTTTACGAAAATTGGTTACGAAAAAGAAAGGAATTTTCGGTTATCAAAAATAATATAAAATATTTAATGCTACCTTCTAGACAGAGGCTGTTTCACTAACTGTTAAAAATATAAATAGTCAAATTATAAATAGTATAAAATTTTAAATTGTATGATTCTTTATTCCTCCGAGTAAAGAGAACAATATATATAACAATGTTACATTACAGGCAGACACAATAACCCCCGGGGTGACGATAGCGGGGTTCCCCGACTCGGCGTTCGCGCTCGCGGCGCGCCTCCTCGACCCAGATCCCCGCACGCGCCTCTCCGCTCACGACGCGCTACAACACCCCTTTTTAGCTGAACCCCAAGGAGACCCTCAGTGACCCCATGTTGCACAAGGAAACTGATAGTGATAACCTGAGCCAACCCTCAAGTGTACCCACTGATCAAAAGTTGACCCCCAAGCGGACCCTAACTGATGTCGCGTCAACCCTCAAGTGGTCCCACAATTACCCCTTGTCGATGCTTAAGTTGGACTTACAATGACTTTTTTTTATAGCTTCACGCTTTATCCCTAGCGGGGTAGTCAGAGAGAACGGAGCGGCAAACGCTACGGAATTCGATTAGCTAATCTGACTCCGCATATCCTACGATGAGATTGAATCTCCACGGCATTCATCTTTCTTTTATTCTTCTTCTGCAATACCCACGTTTCGCTGCCGTATAACAACGTCGGTACCAACACTGCATTGTGTACGGCCAAACGCGCAGCTGTGCTAACGTTTCACCGTCTCATCAATGCAGCTAAGGCTCCGTTAACCCTGTTACCGGCAGCAACACGCCTTTCCACATCCATCTCGTATCTTCCATCTCTACTGCACATACTTCCCAAGTATACCACCTCATTCACTTGTTCTAATATCTTACCACTCACACTGACATTGCATTCCGTCTTCTCTTCATTTCTTTCAAATACCAAAATGACGACAACTCGCACCTACAATGACAACCTACTAATATGTCCATATGTCAACTCGCAGTAAACTCCAAGGAACTGTAGAAAAACCCCACTGCACTGACCCCAAAGCATTTCCACAGCCCAGACTCTTGTGGTAAAAATTTTATCGCGACAAAATGTAAATAATACACATCACTTAATAACACAATTAAAATAAAGTGAAATGTTGAGGGTAAAAAATATGAAAAAAAGATAAAAAAATAATACCTCCCTTTATAATATATACTACGTTGCGGAAAAGTCATTGTTACACATATGACCCCATATAACTAAAAAAAAACTTTTGGAATTATTGAAATCTATTCTATTATTATATTGTCACTTTAACTCTGATGCGATGACAAGATAATTACTTAACTTTGGTTAACTGGTTGGGTATAAATCCTAAAAATTAACAAAAAATTCAATTAAATGCTTGTAATTCATGAAATAATTTTAAAAAATCTTAGTAAACATATTGAAATAATTATGTAAACGTATTGAAATTATTATGAAACTGACCTTTAACATTTTACATAAAAATTCTTCAATAACTAAATGAAACAAGGATTTGTACAGTTTTTTAAAGATTTAAGAAATTTTGATTAAATTAGGTATAACTGTATGTACTTAGTATAGGCCGAATTTGTGACCATTTTAATCTCTTTTGAGACTTAACTATATGAAATATTTTGTTTTTTACAAACATATATTGATAATAATAAGATGATAAATACAATAAGCAAACTGTATAATTTGCTATCTAAGAGTTTTGATGTAACTCAAATGTATATAAAAATGTATTCCCTAATCACAAAAGCTCTTGGACATACAATATAAAGTGCGGGTCCAAATTCTGCAGTGTTAAAATTTTTGTATGATTCCAAATATTTTTGTGCCTAATATATAATTAAGATATATATAAAATAACATACTTATAGAGATTAATGAAATTTATATGATTATGGTTCTATTTACTCTGATAGCCTAAATATTGTAACAAGAAATATTAATTTAATTGAATTTGAGGCTTTTTAAATATGTATATTACTTAAAATTTTGAATGTTCTTTACTAAATGAAATAATAATGATATTTTTAAGTTTTTATCAATGATGTGACGACGTTAGGTTCCGTAAAAAAACCACCTTAATGGCATGCTGCCTTCTATTTTACACTTGGTCTGGTGGTCTTAACCATTGCTATTATATTGATAATTTGATAATAATACTATAAATATTGACAATGTCTTAAGAAGCACCAATTAAATTTTAAGTTATTTTTAGCTTAAACTTTGTTTAGGAAAACATGTTACCTATAATAATTTATAAGATAATAAAATGTCAGTAATATGTAGGGTTATTTGAAACCACGAGACGCAGTTTCACTGTAACTGTTTGATGATTGCGGATTCGATTCCTGATTTCAATTGGAAGGATATTTAAGTAATTATTATTTAAAAAAAAAAATCAGGAATGAGGTTATCCAGAAAAGAACCGGAGTTACCGACATCGCTCGCAGAATTAGTAAGTTAAAATGGCAATGGGCTGGACACATCTGTCGAAGGACCGATGGCCGTTGGAGCAGACGAGTCCTTGAGTGGAGACCGCGGACCGGCAAGCATAGCGTAGGGTTGCCCTCCAGCTCGATGGACCGACGACCTGAAGGAGGTTGCTGGCTTCGACTGGATGCGGAAGGCGGAGGATCGGGAGCTTTGGCGCACCCTGGGAGAGGCCTATGCCCAGCAGTGGACCGGAAAATGCTGATTTGATTGATTGAGATACGGCCTGGTGCGGAACACTAAAAACGGATTATTTCTTGTCAATATGCTAATACCTTATTATTTTAATTAAAAGCTTATTTTTAGTTTCTATTTATTAAGATATATTATTAAGGTTCTTCTCAAATAATACACAATTTTTTAATATTTGAACAAAATATCTTGATTTTTTTTACTTAAATTTAATATTGTAGTTTGAATATTTGAATTACATGAATTTAACTCCGCTTTTAGAGATACACCTTTTCCATTTCATTATAATAGTTTCAGCCGTCGAACCGTCATAACGCACGGGAGGCGCGGGCGGTCGACTGTAAACGCGACGGTAGTGGGTTCGATTCAGAGTTGGGACATATTTACATTGTTATTCACATTACTATTACTCAATATTTACATTATTTCTGTTTCCCCGCTCTGGTCGAAAAATCCGCGGAGCTTGTAATTTTACAGTTTGAACTTGACCTCATTGTTAATTAGTTGTAAAGCAGATCTCAGCTTATTTAAGTTATTTTGTACAAATATAATGTTTCACTAAGGTGCATTCACTTTTTACTACGAATACATTTTTAAAAATAAGTAATGCATAAATTGTTTCACACGAATTATATGATTATTTGTGACAACGCAGAGGGCCCTTTCCACCCCCCTAATTTTGAAATTGAAATTATTACATTAAAACAACAGTAACGAAATAATGTTGAAAATATAATAATACAAATTTCACAAAATTTAGGACTCATCCCTATACCCTTCAAGCAATGTCACACTTTGGTTCCCTCCCTAAACTAACGTGTAACGCCATTTATGACTGGCTCCTAAGAAAAGCATGGTTTTACAAATTATATTTATATTTTAGACACAATAGTTATAATTAGTTAATAATTAATTTATCTTCCATTTCGTAATAGTGATGTAAATGCGTCATCCTGCTGAATATGGAGTCGGCTAACTTTTGTTTGACGCCAAAGATTATTTATATACTTGCCATATTATATATATAAAAATATATTCATATTGAAATATAATTGTATTTATTGCAATAAGAGACAGGCTATTAGATATTAAAGTTGCTGGATCATATTGATTAATTAATTGTATAAATTAAAAAATCTATTTCTGTTTTCACGATTTGTTAAAGTCGCACAAAGTAACCTCAGTAGGTTTAGAATTGTACGTATTTTAGTCGTAACTAAAAAGTTAAATAAAGGTTTAGCCGATTCCATCAAAATATAATAGAATATTCTTATTTTGTAAAAAAATAGATACAGAATATAAAAATACACGTCGTCATAATTATAGTACAAAGTGTTTAAAAACTAGTTTCCTGGAACTAGCCTATACCTATGCGGAATACAGGTTTATACTAATACGTTAGTGCCTTGGAATGTGTTCACTCAGGTGTTGTTACCTCAATGTTTCTGTAATACATGTTAACACTTATACCATAGTTTTATTAAAAATCCCATTCAAAAACATAATGATTGTAAAATCATAAATTTATTATAAAAATTTGCAGTCCTTATAAAATAAATTATATACAATACAACTTGTGTCATTGCTGCCTTGAAGTTAGGTTTGCTAAATTTAAAATAAGAAAAAAATTGTACAATCAAATCTATATCTAACATCAGGGCGACCACAACTCGTCGATCGTACTACAATAAAGCAAATATTTGTTGGAGCATATCAGGATACACAATAGGTCAAATAAATAAAAAGTAAAATTTTAAATATATTAAAATTAATAAGGGGCCACTCATAAATTACGTCAAACGTAGTTCACGAATCCTCGACCCATACTTTTAACAGCTGGTGATGTATATAAGACTTATACCCAACCTTCCCTGGAGGTGACGTCATATATTTTGCAATTTTACACCTAAAAATTATCAAATTAAAACTGCAGCTCCTATATCATATTTTGAAATGTGATGTCACATTTGGGGCCCCTTACATTTTATTTATATTTTAGTTAGTGGATCATGAAAGGTTCTAACAAATAATAATACTGTACGTCTTCAATATTTATATTGTAAATAAGCTATTATATTATTCTTACTTAAATACAAAGATAAAACTTGAATTCATGCAACTCCTTTAAGATATATTGTTTTAAGCACTTCACTTATACAAAATCTTATACAAAATCAAAGTTTTAAATATAAACTATTAGGTTCATGAATATTAAGATTAGAAAAGAATTAAGATTTTTGCTCAATAACTAATACAGGGATTCAAACTCACACTCATTAACATAACTAAGCTTTAATATATTTGATGGACAAACTGCTTACTTTATAGTAAATTTTTGACCACTAAAGGACTGAGTCTCACTCAGAGGAATAAAAAAATAAAGTATTTTCATTTTCCCTCTGGTAACAAGATAGTGATGTTATGTTCCAACACTCAACACACTATCTCAAATTATGGTTAAAATAAATTATGGTTAAGAGTATCTGAACAAAAGATTTACTGCGACAGGGCAGGTGTCAAAAAATTTATAATTTAATTGCTTGGTGATATAAAACTCCATAAAGACACTGCACTAATTCTTCCAGAAATTGGGATTTTGTTGCAACCGCCTCTCAAAGTTCTGATACCATGTGTGGAGAGTGTTCAGAGGTATGTATGACACTCCTGGGGTAGGAGTCATTTGATCTTGCGTTACAGAGAATGATGCTACAAAATTAACTAAGCTCTCTAACATTTTTTGGGCAAATGTTACATATGTATTAACTTGTTGTGCCTGAAACAGTATTGTTGTTATGTTATGTTATGTTAGATATATTTATTTTCTATAAGAAAAGAATAACGTTAACTAAGTGATTTCTAAAATTAGTGATACTTACTTCAGAATTAGGTAGGAGTTGAGAATTTGCCTCTGGTTCTATACAAATTCCGATTTGAGCATTGTTACAAATTTGTTGTTGGCCAAATGCACTCATAAACTTATTTTCACCTACAATAAAATTACAATACAATTAAAACTACATTAAAAAATTAAAAAATCTTATTCATTTATATAAAGTTTACTAAGCAAACTTACTAGATAATTCATGTAATTTCTTTAAATTAGAGATCTTAAATATAGCAGAGGGCTTAGCGTTAGATATATGTCCTAAAGGTTGCCAGTTCGGCGGCGCGTTGGGGTCCGGCCAGCTCCAATAGACCACCGCCACCGTGCCCGCCGGCAGCGGCGTCGTGCCCGTTAGGAACACCACCGCGTGGTTAATAGAGTCCACGTCCAGAATGGTCGTGATCAGACTAGTCTCAGAAACCGGCGTAAAGTCTGTCTGCACCTGAAATTACAAACATTCTCATTCATAAAACTTATTATTCAACAAACGCTCATCATAAACATTGGCTTTGTTATTACTTACAAGTCGCCCCGACACTATCATGCCGAATATATTAGTCATGACTGTTGAAAATTAAAAGTTTAAATGGTTATTTAACGTAAGTTAAGAATATTAATTAAGAATTTGGTTTAAATAAAGAAAAGCAACATTTTATTCTAGAAAGAACTTCACATTTCGAGTTCGAAGCAGTAATCCATCAATAAACCAACGTCAAATTCAAGTGACGTTTGAGTTTGAGACAGATACACACAGATAACATCTTCACTTTGATCTTAGCCAAAAGGCCGAGAAGCCTTTGCCAAAGGAGAGTATTTGGTTGGTGTCTTTTTAGATGTCGCATCTGCATATGATAATGTTCTTCTTCCGGTGCTCAGGCAGAAATTGCGTCAGCTGAGTATTCCGACGAGGATGTCCCATTACATATGTAATCTGCTGACCGGGAGATCGGTATCTGTAAGACATCCGCTTTTTACTATACCTTCTAGACTTGTCTGGAAAGGTCTTCCTCAAGGTTCAGCTCTTAGTCCGCTGTTGTATAACATATACACACATGACCTTGAATTATCTGTTAATAATTTCTGTAACATCCTTCAGTATGCTGATGACATCGTCCTCTATTACAGCTCAAATTCTGCGGAGGACATAACTTTTCGTTTAAATNATACAACGCGACATTGGCGAAATGAATTGTGCTCAACTGGCACGCTCGAAACGCCATATATCAAGAAATCAATCAATCAATCAGATAACATCTTAATATATTTTAATAATTTTAGTCAATTGGTAGATTAAACCTATAATGTATTAACATGTATAATGTATTCATAGATAATAAGAATATCAAATAAATATTTCAGTACAGCTACCTATCTTAATACAATTTGCATATTAACGGATTTGATGTGACTGTAACGCGATAGTTGTGGGTTCGATTCCCACTCGAGAAACGAAATATTTACTTAAATTTATATTTACGTTTATTCGCTCTGGTGTCGAGGCAAACCGCGGCGTTGAGTTCTGCTACTCAACACGCAACGCCTCCAGAATTCGGTAGAAAGTGGATAACGGAGTGTCTTAACACTAGGTTCCTTCTGCCTACCCTGCTGTGTGAGGGATACAGTGTGAAGTTGAGAAAAAAAAAAGTATTATGTACTACACAAATACACATTGATTATTGTTCTGCTATATAATATGTTTAATCTGTCAATGTAATATGTGTGTCCGTGAGTGTGATGCACGAAAACAACTTTTAATGTTGCATTTATTATTCTTTATATACTTAACTCTTGACGGACACGTACATCGCCGTCTACATGATTTAAAAGAAAAGATCTTATATAAAAGACAGAAAAATCTAAATCAAGCTAACAGGGACAGAGTACCCCCTTCTACCCGGTGTCGCTGTAAAGGCCAATAGGGCTAACGGCATTAACCTCAAGACCAAAAAAAAAAACATCACGCTACGATTTCAGTATGTATCATACATACTGAAATCAGTTTACAATTCGCACACAAGGATTAGGATTATATATATATATATATATATATTTATTATATATATATATACACATTCAATAAATTATTCTCTGTACGTCGTTTTGAGTTGTTTACTAAAATCTTTAGAAATTAATCTTATTCTTCGCTTACGAGAATTTTAATAGATTTTACGACGATGGTCAAGATTGAACAATTATGACTGAATGAAAAATCATTATGTACTGTTATGTACGTACATATGTTATTTTATACATCATTATATATACCATATATTATAGATCAAGAACAATGTTAAATTGGCTTAACTTAAACAACGTTAACAATATATTTAAGTAATTAAATAAATTAAATACAGTAAGAATTTAAATTAAAAAACTTTATGAGCATTAAAATTATTTATTGACTTACTTTTACTCATAAACACAATAATTAACAGCATCGTTAAATATAAATTTGTAAATTATATTATTTTAACATATAATTTATAATTGAAATGAAACTGAAGCATCCAATTCCTTTTCTAATAACTGCAGTAATGCCACAGCATAGATATTTGTCCAGAAATTAACAAAAACGATAACAAGTATATAAACTACATCTTGTAGACTCTATTTAATTATTTTCATGTAAAAAGCATAAATGCAGTAAATGGATACAGAGAGCAGACGAGGGCGAGATATCAGATAATACATAGCGCGAGGAACGGACTGATAAGAAAGCAAATACAAAATATAGAGATAAGGGTCAGTAGTACGTGGAAATCGACAGAGCAGCTACAGTGATTTATTACGTTATGAACAAACATTTGCAACAAATATCCCCATGGAGGGCTGCAAGTCTACACTATCCTGCTACCAATCGCGAGGTAAAACCGTAAACTAACTTCTACATTACTAGCCACTGCCTGATATGAATGTTAAATACAACTTGCTTATAATAAAATATGACTCGAGTGGCAGTCGTTGTGGTAAACATTGTTGTAATGCTCACACTACTTCATTTAATAACCCTATATTGGAAAGCTTTATGTAACATGATACTAATTTATTTATTGTACTGGTTATTTATCTATTATCAGGTCATTCAGCCCTCCATTAGTTTATTCTCTCATGTATGGGTAGTCAACATCTCGGAGGGGGACAAATGTTTCTTTGATAGATTGAGGTGTGGTCCAGCGCATTACATAATTGGGTCCTCCGGCCTTGTCATTGGTACCAGACATTCGGCCACCTCCAAATGGTTGTTGTCCCACCACAGATCCTGTTGACTTGTCATTAATATAAAAATTACCAGCGGTCATCTTCAGTTCCTCCAGAGCATGTTCTAGGAATTTTTGGTCTGAAGCAAACACTGCTCCAGTCAATGCAAACTTAGTTGATGATCCTACAAGGGAGAGAGATTTGTTGACATCACGGTCCTCATATACATACATTGTGAGGACTGGTCCAAAGATCTCTTCAATCATAAGTTTGTCATGAGGATCTGAAGTTTCAATGATGGTGGGCTGCACAAAGTAGCCCTTGCTGCCGTCAAAGTCACCACCTCCCAGGATTTTATTTTTTGGATTATTTTTGGCATTTTTAATGTATCCTGTGATCCTGTTGAAGGCCTTGTCATCTATTACTGCTGCAGCAAACACCTTAAAGTCAGTGGGGTCCCCAAATTTCAGCTTAGCACGCTCCTCCAAAAGACCTGCTTTAATTGGCTCATACAGAGACTTAGGAACATATATCCTTGAGCATGCAGAGCACTTCTGTCCACAATATTCAAAAGCAGAGCGAATTGTAGATGT
The DNA here is from genome assembly GCA_013403645.1 of Heliconius nattereri. NCBI lineage: Eukaryota > Metazoa > Arthropoda > Insecta > Lepidoptera > Nymphalidae > Heliconius > Heliconius nattereri. The sequence continues at coordinate 5,176,535 of JAAIXI010000225.1, forward strand.
TACAACTGACTGTACATCAGCTGATGGGTGGATGAAGTGGTAGTTCTTCCCACCGCACTCTCCAATGAGCCGGGGGTAGTTCTTGTACACATCAAGGTTTTTACCAACCTCATTCCAGAGCCAGTTAAATGTAGGCACAGATCCAGTAAAGTTGATACCGGACAAGTGTGAGGATTTAGTAATGGTGCGACCAAATGTAGGGCCATCAGCTGGCACAAAATTAACAATTCCATCAGGTAAACCTGCTTCCTTCATAATGTTAAAGATACGCCAATTTGAAAGAATAGCAGTGTCAGAAGGTTTCCACACCACACCATTACCCATCAGAGCTGGGGTATATGCCAAGTTACCTCCAATGGCTGTGAAGTTGAACGGGCTGATAGCAGCTATGAAGCCATCCAGGCCTCTGAACCTGAGCGAATTTCGCGTGACAGAGGGATTTTCGGAGATTGGCTGATATTTTGCATTCTCCTTCAAAAAGAAAACATTGAATCGAAAGAAGTCAATGAGTTCTGCAGCAGCATCTATCTCAGCCTGCACGACGGTCTTGGACTGGCCCAGCATGGTGGCGGCGTTGAGACGCTGGCGGTGCTCGCCGGCCATAAGGTCCGCCGCGCGCTGCCAGATACGGATACGTTCATCCAATGGCGTGCGGTCCCAGCGGCGTTGTGCCTCGCTCGACACCTGGATCGCTTTCTGTATAGTCTTCTCGCTGGCGTAGTAGTACTTGGCGAGCTTGCGGCCATGGTCGTGCGGCATAACCTGGTACTGCGGCGGGCCTTCCTTGATGTTCTCACCACCGATAACGATAGGCACCTCCTCAGTGACAGCGGAGGTGCGCTTCAGCTCGTCCATCAGGTCGGCGCGCTCGCGGCTGCCGGCGCGGTACCCTAACACGGGCTCGTTGTAGATGCCGAAGTCCTGGAACTTGGGCAGCTCGACAACGCTCGACGCGCAGCGCTCCATGGAGCGTGCGCGGAGCGCAGCCCTCGCACATATTGTAGACATCATTTTGTTTTTCTTGTCCTGCGAGCGGAGATTATTTCTCTATGCTGTAGTTGTAGTAGGCTCGTTACGTAAAGGGGGCGCGACGCTCACTCACTGCTGGCCGCGGCTCGCGGCTCGAATCTCAGCGCGACGCGGAAAAATACGCAAATCGCAATTGGCTTTGGCAACGACGTATGACGTGACGGTGACCTTCACCAATTCACATTTTAGCGATCCATACAGGTTAATTTTCGTGAAGTTATTACAGCGACAGCTTCTGTGAACATGTTATGTCACACTAACTAATGACAGAACGTGAGTCTTGTTCTTGTGGAAAATTTTCATCAATATAAGCAAGCCCGGCTGACAACAATATCGGCATACGGCACCGCGTCGACCGCTAGCGCTGAGTACAAGTTTCTTTGAAAACAATCGAATAAAATGTTAAAAACTGCATAATGTAGATTATGCTCTCTGGATTTACAAAACTCAGCTGATGGGGCATAGACAGTTAAGGTTAGATGTCTCTGGAATGTTTTATTTTGTATTATTTTCACATATCCAGCATTTAGAATACAATGAAATATTTGTATATTATATATTTAATCTTAAAATGACAAATCACATTGTGTTTCAAAGTAATTTTCTTATAATTTGTCACACGAAAGGTTTAAAAATGAGGCTGCTTCAAGGAGACCGTACCTTAACGTAAAGTAGTGATTCAGTAGAAGCAGCACTAGGCGGCACTCGGCGGCGGGGGGTCACTAGCGCGCATATTCAAATTGGATTGACCCACATGCAGGCGCTGCAGGGCGCAGGCGTACGGGGTCTAGGGGATCAGGGGGAACTACACCATTATATAAATTAGCAATATATGCAATTAGAAATTTACTCACAATACGTTCAAATTTATCGAGTATCATATTATACATACTTATTTGTTGGTTCGTCCAACACTTATGAGAAAAAATACATTCAAATTAAATCAGCTTCACACTGTATCCCGCACACAGCAGGGTAGGCACACTTCGTTGCCCACTTTCCGTCAAATTTTGCAGGCATTGCGTGGTGAGTGGCGGAACCCAATGCCGCGCTTTGTCTGGACACCAGAGCGAAGAGATGGTAATATAAGCCAAATTAAATAAATATTTAATTTCCTCGAGTAGGGATTGAACTCACAACCCCCCCTGCGCCATGGCTGGCCTCTTATTCAAATTAGCAATTACGTCAAATTAAGTATAGAGAGAAACAGAGAGGAGTCAGGGAGAATCAGAATAAAAAATACAATGTACACTCGCGGCCTCGCCCGCATACCACCATACCATTGCCAAGAGGGATGAGATTAATACATTCAATCATAACCACTACGTGCCTGTTGTGTCGCGGAATTTTTTTACATCTAATAAAATTGAATATATTTGTCATACAATGTACTGATATATAATTAATTATATGTGCAGCGCACACGCTTAAAGCAGTTTGATGGTACTAAGGCTTACACCGTAATGTTATATAGCACCGTATGCCTATAGCACTTCTGAAGAATGCAGCTCTCATACAAAAGAAATATAAAGTAAATTGGACCAGTAGATCCAGCAATCTTAACATTTGTGGGCTACGGGCTCGTGACGACGTTGATAAGACGAGACTTCGCATTCAACTCTTTAATTATATATTTAATTTGCATATTTATACGCTACAAAACAATAGTGCAACATTATTTCACAATTGCATTTGTAGCGAATAAATTCAGGGCGCTGATATAGCGTTTTAACAATTGATATTTATAAATAATATTAGTACTTGTGCATTACCCCTACACATTCAAGCAAACTTACAAAACAAACTTTTTTCATTTGTATATATACTGGATATACTTATCAGTCAAAATAAAATATATATATTTTTCCGAAAATATACTGGCTATTGATAAAGTAATTACCCTCGCTTCTGTTGACTGGTGACTGGGCGTAGGAAGCACGTACACATACTCGTAATACTATTATCCTACTTAAGCAGATATAATTCTTATTTATTTTATTCAGCGCAAGCATACACATACTCCTTATATTATAAATGAAGGTTTGCAAGATAAGAACGAACTTTAATAAAACTATTATATAAATAATAGAAAGACTGATATATATATATATATATATAAAAATAATTTATTTATTTAATTTTATAAACAACCTTTCTGTTTTAAAGCAAGTTGAAGACAGAGGATCTTTATTAAAATTAGTTAAATCATCAAAATATTAAAACACTATTGTTCGATTCCGCGAGGTGCAAGTGCGGCGTCATAAGTCATGGGAATGTATCCTTATGCTTATGTAATTTACCTCAATTTTTTTTTCATTTCACGTTTTTTATCCATACCTGTATTTCGTGGGACGCACACATACGCGTGCGACGTTGCCGCTATGACCGCTAAGTGTGTGCGTGTTTATGTTATTCTTTACAAATGGCGTTTTATTTTAAGACGATATTTTTATTATTTATTTTGTTTGAAAAAATAACTTTTTCATTCTTGGTACTTAATTTTTCCTGAATTACTTAAGGGTTTTAGATAGTACTTAAAACTGTGGTTTCATTTAAAGTGGTGCTGACAATTTCATCCTGTGTATTCAAAATATCACTCTACAATGAAAATTTGGTCTTTCATCAACAATAATATTTTAATATTTATGCATGGTATTGTTTTTATACCTTCATGCTGTATACCGTGTGACACATTGTGTGATGAATGGCGGAACTCAACGCCACGTTTAGTCTTGTTACCGAAGCGTTGAAATGAAAACAATGAGTTCCGCCGAGTGGAAATAAAACTAGCAATTCTCGCGTTTACAGTCAGGCGGACGACTACATTTGTTGTACATAATAAAATCATACCTTCAAATTTATTTTATCAAAAAAATACTACCAATACCAATATAAAAATATATTAATACTAAAAAAAGGAAGGATAGGTAAAGGCATTAAAACAAGCATCTGTATATGTGTACATTTATTGCCGTTTCAGCATCAGCATATACAGTCAAGCTCGCGCTCGCACATTGACCTTCCATCGTCTTTGCTTGCAGCTAAACACCCTTGAGTATAAAAGAGCTTCACAAACTCAAAGCCACGAAAATTCACCAAAAAAAGTATATTTTTCCACTTTATGCCAGCCTAAATAAAAATTGTAACTCCCAGCACATAGCATGTATAATATAAAACTAAAATAAAAGTGTAACTAACGCGTATACCTAGGCATTGGCAAGTGTAAGCGTCGTATCGCCGTAACAATATTAATATGACACTCGTTTGCCTTGTAGTGAGTCCGCACTCACTCCTGTACTGACTAAGACTAACTTAATAAATGCTGTGCCACCAGGTTGAACATCCAAATCAAAATTGCAATACAAAAAAATATAAAAGTATAAAATCTACTAAAACAATTACAACACATGTCAAATTCATTTATTTGTTTAATTAAATAAGAACAAGAACAAGAATGGACGCACCTATAGATCGGTAAGCACCTGGCAACACTATCCCAACACTATAAACTATAAGGCAATATAAACATTAAAATCACATTATATGTATATAAACTAGCGATTAAGATTAAAGACACGGACCTAATCTAATATAATATATCACTATAAATGTATATTTGTATTGTATAAAAAACATGTAAACTGGCAAAATTTTCTCATATAAACTTTTTAGGAATGAGTTATGGAATGATAGATACACTGACAACCCCTTGGAGTGAAATATATTTTAAATATATCGTATAGTTATACTATTTTACAATTTATTACAAAATTCATATTTGTAAAATTAAAAAATCATTACTAATTCCGCTATTTATAAACAGACAGTTGAAGAATACTTTTTGCTAAAATTCTTTAACTTTATGTTTCTATCTACAAACATAAGTAAAAAAAATCTCAATTTTTCCAGTGTTGTCAGCGTAATCAATCGGAATGTAAAATAGTCCCAAATACAATTACATAGTATAATCTAATCGTTAAGTACTTAGATATGACTTGCTTACTTGAGCGGAGCTTAACTTACATAGTTTTGGCATTATGTTGCTTCTAAACTAACATACATAATTACATATGTGGCCACAAGAGATACATCAATGTCCTTGATTTTGGATATATTTTGTTGGAATAGATGATCAACAATTTTATGTTTCTTTCCCTGTTGCTAGTACTTTTATTGGTTTCATGCTTAATCCCACTTTTGTGAGGGAAGTAGAGTGAATGCAGTGTGACATCGTTTTTAAATGTACATTTATTAAATATTTGACGTGGAATAAAGTGAGTGACTCACAACTAGATTCTTCTACCTTTCTCACATTAAAACATATGTTATGCATGTGTTTTCTCTTTCCTAATATATGCGTTCTTTTTAATATTATATTTTAAATACTTGAATAGTATTAAAACTGATTTTAATAAATTGTATTAAACATAAAATGTATTAAGATTATCTCAAGCAACCACTAACTATCATACAATTTATTATTTAATATAATGAATAAGACAATATACATTTTAATATTATTACAAAAATATAGTATTTTGATTAAAAAGATAGCAATAGTTATTGTTACCAGAACTTTGTCATATACGAAAAAATGAAACAACGATTTTACGTAAGTATCGACAAAAATCTAACTTCTTTAAAAAATGGAACGAATCGACATTTTGTATGGAAGACCTCTATTTACACCAGGAATGTTACGGACATAGCATTGCGGGTCTGGATACGCATACTTATATCCATAAGAACAATACGTTTACGGATATATAAAATTATTCGTTAGTTTTGTATAATGTCACTTACAGACTTACATTATTACACTTGCATACTTAATGTCAGTTATATTTCTGAGAAATTTATTTAAAATAATGATATATTGACAGTTTGTTATATTTGTTTTTTATTTTTTTTTTAGTGACAAAAGTTTTTCGTACTTATCGCTACTTTGTACTAAGCGTTAGCATAGGCAACATCAAAAACATTAATCTCATTTAAATTTCACTCACGTCATATATTTTCAGAAACTTTTATATCGCATTTGGTTACGTTTACGGATAATGTTTTACGGGTTACGGAGCTCCGTAACATTCCTGATTTATACTGTCATGGTAAAAACATGTCCTCCTTATAAATAAAAAAATATTCTAAAATTACAATAATGTTACAGAGAATGCGATTAATTAATATAATTACAATTAATAATTGTATTAAATATTGTAATTTCATTGCAGTGTTTTGGTTTTTTATTTTTGTATATTATTTTTTTCATTCCTTTAAAATAGTCTATTGTAAGCGACTAGAATTTTTGTATACTCGCTTTTATACTTTATATTTAAATGTCTCTATGCAATAATAATTTTGTTACTTAAACTTTAAATAAAGTGTTGATACATATAGTTGTATACTGATGCTTATACATTTTAGGATGTATTAAAATTTTATTTTATTTTAGCATGTACATGGTAAATAATGGGAATACTAATGGGAATACTATAACCCTTTAAACAGGTAAAATACCATAAAAACCCGTTTACTTTTCAATAACTAAAAGGACTTCAATACATTAATATAAAAGTCACATTTTTACTTTAAAAAAAACAATACTAAATTATTATTGCATGATGACACTACAGTCTTATATTAAAACCCATACATATTATTTTATAATACAAAATTACAAAAGACAATGAGCAAGAAACGAATCTGCATTATTTTTTTTGTTTACATCATACTTCCATTACATTATACATCAAATTTAATTTCTAGTTTCGTATATTTAATGGGGAATCATATTAATAAGCAATAATTGAATAAAGTAGTTTAAAATGAATTTACTACTTTAATATAAATTTTGCATATAAATTACAAAAAGCTTTATATATATAAACTTAATCACATTTAAAATCAATTCATCGAAATAAAAAGATACATCATTGTCGAATGAGAGGAATGAAGTAAACGAATTTAATTATTTATCAAAATATAAATAATAATAAAGAATGAATGAACTACATATTTTTACATCACTATTTGAACTCTCTGAAGTACCAAAAAGTTTGTGAAATCCCTTACAAATTTCGAACGAACGACTCAAATTTTGATATGAACTGTACAGTTTCATTTAGTCATCTTCGAATTCTATTTTGTATTCGATGACTATGACGTCTATATAGTTTTCACTCATACATTTTGGTTTCCTTCTTTTAATAGATTTTTTTAAAGACAGTCATCTTTTATAACACATAAGAGACATAGAATGAATGTATGTCATTACCACTCAGGTGGTGATAGTAGTACCTTAAACGAAAGTAGTAAGTTTGTTTAGTTCCGCGCGTTAATCTCAAGAACTACTGGTTAGATTTGGAACATTATTTTAGTGTTGTATGGAACCTGCTTAGAACAGCAGGTCGGTGGCGGCGGAGTGTGCGCGCGATGCGCTCCACGAGGGCGCGTCGGCGGCGGCGCACGGCCGCACATCGCCCTCACCGCCGTCCGCGCTGTCCTCTATCTCGATGACAGACGTGCTGAGTTCTGAATCTGGAATTTTATATAAATACATATTTAAGAAATAGAAGAACGAAATAGAGAATTTAGTATAGAAATAGAAACGAAGAGTCGCAAAATAGAGGGTACTTGTAGAATTTAAGAATACGCAAAATTGTACAACTACCCCCTATTTTTACCATGATAATTTTTGTCTTTGCTCGCATATGTGAGAATAATAGGTATATACTTTGCTTATGTGCTCAGCCAAGCAAAAAATATCAAATGCCAACACCAAAATAATCTGGATACGAGTATATGATGGTGTTCTAAATATACTAAACTACATTCGACGTTAAATAAGTCACAAAATAGTTTAGTAAAATTTAAGAATAGAAGAAGCAATAGTCAATTTACCCACCATAATTGCTGTGATCGTCGCCAGCTCTGTCCGCCAGCGCGTCGTCGTATCGCCGCGTGAGACCGAGCTGGAAGGAGTCCGCGCACGTCTTGCTCGGCGTATAACGCCCCAGAGACGCTGACACTGTATATAACACGAAGCAATGTTTTAAAACTATATAAATACTTGATTATTTATATATATAAAAAAAATGACTTATCCTCACTAACTGAGGTAAGACGTTGCACAAATTTGGACAGATGTTTACTTTCGGAATCTGGACATCCACTAAGAAGGGATTTTGAAAAATTTTAATCCTAAAGGAGTGTAATAGGGGTTGAAAGTTTGTATGGAAAAAAAAATTAAATCGGCACCGATTCTTATAAAATTTGAAATTCACTCTTGAAACTATTTAATTGTATGTGTGTTTCATGGTTTTCTAGAATTTTTCCCCTAAGGATGCAAATAACGGGTTGAAAGTTTGTATGGGAAAATTCTTAAACCGTCACGGATTTTCATGAAATTTGAAATATAGACTCTTAAAAATATTTCATTGAACACATGTTATGGTTTTCTAGAGTTCTTCCCCTAAGAGTGCAAATAAGGGATTGAAAGTTCGTATAGAAAAATCTTTAAATCGCCACCAATTTTTATAAAATTTGAAATTTAGATTTAAAAATATTCAATTGAACACGTGTTTCATGGTTTTCTAGAATTCACCCCCTAAATAAACAAGCGAAGCTGCGCGCGTTCGCTAGTATTAAAATTTTTTTTAAGTAAGTACGGTTGACGAGAATTTCGACCGCGACTCCTACATTGCGTACCTAGTTAGAACATAGGTAAGACAAAAACTCTTTAAAAATACACATTTTGTGTACTCGCATTTACATTTAAATTTCCTTAACTATTTTTTTATTATCTATATATATATAAAAGGACATGTTCCCACTGACTGAGGTAAGACGCACACACAGCCGTAACCGCTGTACGTAGAAACGTCAAATTTGGACAGATGTTTAGTTTCGTAATCTGGGCATCCACTAAGAAGGGATTTTGAAACATTTGAACCCTAAAGGGATGAAATTGGGTTTGCAAGTTTGTATGGATGTTTTTTTAAATCAGCACCGATTTTTATTAAATTTGAACTTCAGACTCTTCAAAATATTCAATTGAACACGTGTAACGTGGTTTTTAGGAATTATTCTCCTAAGGATGCAAATAAGCAGGCGAAGCTGCGCGCATCCACTAGTATTGTTATAAAGTTCGCTTGGTTTATTAAAAAAACATTAGTAAAGATTTCAAAAAGAACATTTCAAATGTTAAATAATAAATCTTGTGAAAAAAATCCGTTCCGTTAAACAGCTAGCTTTCTACGTTTAAACCATTATAATAATGTAATTTTATAATCTTATTTAAATTATTATTTAGCAAAAATAAATAATTTTAAAATAGTAATATAGCTTTATACGAAAAAAGAAACACTTATTACGTAGCAGAGCACTCAATAAGCACAGATAAATTATAAAGAAAAAAAATCATTAAAGGATTTGAATCCACTGACTCCCCCTCGACTGCACTATAATATACGAAATTAATTATTTAATAGAATGTTTAAATAGGTCAATTAAACGGCTCTTATCGACTATATAAATACTGTATAACAATATATTATAATATTGTTTGTAAATGGTATATAAAAATAAGTGATAGTATAATCGATATGTAGAGCCGGTTTACAAGCTTATCTTAGCCAAATTAGCAGCATTCTCTTGCCGTAGAGGCCGGCAAACGCGGTTAGCTTGTGGGTTCAATTCCCACTCGGGACATGAAATATTTCACTCTGGTAACAAGGGAACACGCAATATCCCTAAAATTCGGCGGAAAGTGGGGAACGGAGTGACTTAACACTAGGTTCTCATATGATGCATGAACCTAAAAAAAGAAAAGATTCTCTTACCTACTCTACAATAAACGACTCATCGACCTACTTTATTTATTTATTTATTACATTATATAATACAATAAAATAGATCACACTGGCTCACAATTTACAATTGACAGATTGTTATTACAGCGGGTCACTATTGTTTACTCGTATTTAATGAGTGATAAGACAAATTAATATTATAATTATACAATTTATTGCTAATAATAATTTATATTTTTTTTATTGCCAGTGTTGGGAATACTTTAACATTTATTTTTAGTATTTTTTTAAGCCTTACGTTTTATAGTAGGGTGGGCAGAGGGGATCTAGGAACCAAGTGTTTTCCGCCTACTTCTATAGGCACTGCGTATTAAGTGGCGGAACTCAATTCCGCGCTTTGCCTCGACACCCGTACATGCACGCGCCACGACTGGCCTCCATAATTTGATTGTAGCAACATAAATAACATTTGACAGGGGTGTTTCGAAGGTAAACAAGAGGAGCGAATTCTACCTTTAGCAGTATATTAAAAAATAAATGAGTTTGCGAAAGTAAGTTTTAAGTACCTTCAGTTACTTTTTAGATTCTGCTGGAATTATTGAAGTTACGAAAGCTTGCTAGCTTGCCGATTACAAAAACAAAAAACAAACAAAAATAAAATAAAATTACATAATTTTATACTTCCCTACTAGCCCTTGCTTCTATTCTAGGCGTAGTCAAAAAAGCTGTAGTTATAAACAAAGTATGTAAAGCACTTTCTTGTATATAGTACAGTAAATTCACCGCGCTCTGTCAAACAAAAGTCTCTTGCGGTCGCGGCGGCGGCGGAGGGGGCGGCGGAGGGTGTGCCGGGGCGGAGAGACGAAGGCGGAGAGCACGGCGCATTCGCGGCATCAATGTGAGAATACCTTGTTAATTATAATTGTTACCTACTTTCAATAACTTCTCCAGTAGTTTCGCCTGTGCGTAAGTAACGGAAGATAAGGTAAACTAACTAATTGTATTAAATAATATAAACAAAATATTAAATACATACTTTAAAAAACGTTTTGTTTAGGAAAAAGTAACTGAACATAGAAAATAAACACTCCATCAAATACACCAAATTGGGTACATTTTTCAATGAATAAAAGAAAATATACTTAGTATGAGTAACTCACACGGTTTAATACTTGAAATCATGTCATTAAAAGATTTGTTAGGCGAGGGAATTAAATTCCCTAGCTTCGTGATCAAAAGACGACCACATACCCTCTGTAGAATAAACCGTAAATTGACTAACTGACTTACCAATATGAGTATTCGCAGCAAGCGGTGCTAGTGGCGCAGGCTGGGCGGGTGGCGCATCTCCATTAGTTTCGGTGGGAGTTGAGTTTACATTTGTATTGGAACTTGTATTGGTATTGGCTTGAATTGGCGACCCGTCTTCACACAGCGATATTTCCGATGGATACTCGAATGTACGAGTCAGGGAATCGTCGAATTGGAGCTTTAACTGAAATAAATTAAGTTGTGTTTTTATTATTTTTCCATATCAAAAGATTTTCATAAAACAGGTTTTACAACAATTTTAATTATAATTTGAGAAACGAAACAACAAAGAATAGAAAATGGATATAAATGAAAGAAATTTAGTACTTGAACTTAGGTACTGATAAGAATAACTACTCATTAAAGATAAGGATTGCACTAGCAGTAGCAAGTATTAAGTGTTTTAAACTGTGATAAAGGCCTTCAGGCCCAATTTTATATTAAAAATGTGACCAGTATGTGGTTTATTGTGCAGTTTATTTCTATTAAATATTAAAACTAAATAAATGCAATAAGTGTATATTTTTATTTTCTAGGTCTACTAAGTTCCGCCCCTAATAGTAATACAGCACATACATCAGAATAACATAAAAATAATATAATTAAAAAAGATTTCGTATAATATAATAATAGGTCCCCAGTGGGCGAAGCCGCGCTTACGCCACTAGTATAATTAGGTGCAGTAGGGTAACGTTCACACGGTCTTGTATCGTGGCCACTGGCCACTGCGCGACACGTGCTCCTACAGTCTACACCGGCCTTGCAGATAGTGTTACAAACTTGGAACATTTTAGATTGTCAAGAGATTTCATTGAGACTATTACTAAGACATATTGGTAAGAAGTGCCTGGACACTGATTTATTTATCTTCATGCTGTACCCGGTACATAGCAGGGTAAGCAGATGGAGCCTAGTGCCACTCACTTTCTCGTTAAGACACTTCCATTCTCTACTTTCCGCCGAAGTAAATATGAAAATCGGAGTATTCGTGTAACTGTTGTATATAAGAGTAATAATAATATGTTATCGTTATCATCCATTTGTAAAACGAGATAGCAACAACTTAATGTAATCCAAACAAATACTTCATTCAAGTATCAAAAGCTAGACAAATAAGAATTATGGTTGTGTGAATTAGGCAATCACGCTTCCTCCTAGACTGCATCAACGCCTAGCATGCAGGATAGTTGAAACAGTCATGGGTTGAGTGGAGGAACTCCATACAAATACAATATGCTTTGTTCGACAAGAACCTATCAATTATCTTACGACACTTTTAAAAAATAGGTTTAAAAATAAGTAATCAAAAATATAATTATTATTCACCTTGGCTGCTCGATCCTTCGTTGCTTTGGTGGGTCTGGCGGCCATCGAGGACTTGCCATTGATGAGTATATTGTCATTCACAAACCGCACGCTGAGTGGTGACGGCGGCCGCGTGTCCTCCTCCTCCGATTCTGATTCTGCTGCTAGAGCCTCAGGTCGAAGCACCACGATACCGGCTTCACCAGCCTGTAAAAAAAAGGATATTGAATTTAGTGAAACAAGATTTATAGAACTGTCGTTAAAGAAGTAAAAGTAGAAGGCAGAGAAAGATGATAATGTTAAGAAACTTCGTTTTTATTTTTAATTTATTTTGGAAACTGCATTTGAACTAAATCAATTCTACAATTAGTCCTACGAAATATAATATGGGCACGTGTGAATTGAACCCACGACCCTGTATATGTAGCCACATTCAAGTACCTTCTTAATTATGCTATTGTGGTATTTACATTTTAAATTATATATTACCGTTGAACAGTAGCCTGCTTTTGCAAGTCAATCGAGATAATGTGTATAACCATTAGTAAGTTGTAAGGAATTTCACAAATTATGTATATTGTTAATTAATTTGATGTTAATCGTGACGCAGTGGCATAAGCGTGCGCCTGTAAGCGGGACAGGTTATGGGTTCGATTCCCACCGGAGGACATGAAATATTTATATTTTTATTTCTTCACTGATGACGTGACAAAGCGCCGTTGAGTTCCGCCAATCAACATAGAATTCCTTCAGAATTCAGGTTTTTAAGTCCCTCTGTGCAGGCAGTACTATGTGCAGTAAACAAAAAGCATCTAATAACAAGATAAATAGCATTAACTACCAAGTAAGAAACAACCGGCATTGCTACGATACAAAACGGGAGTCGTTTCTTACGAGACTGTCGGAATGTGGTCTCTCTTTATATGTATGTATAGCTTCGGTGGAAATCTAGCAGATATGGATGAGAATAATAGACAGTTAGCGATTCTATAAGATAAGAAGACGATAAATATATTTAATAATAATTTTCCGTTTTGTTTCTTGTTTTTTCTCTTCATTTGCAGTACCACAGATATTAAAAGTGAAAAAATATATTTATTTATTGCTTAGTTTTGTATCGTATTTCCTGAAGCTGGGCTCGCTCCCAGACAGAAACCGTGACATCGTTCTATACACCTTCATAACATCCATTGGAAATATCCACAATTATTTTCCATTCCGTAAAGCCATATAATATCAATAAAAAGTTATCATTAACTTCATTTTGTGTCTAAAGTATCATGTTAATCCAATCGTTTCTGTATAATGTTAGTCTTCAAATTTTTGTAGTAGGACTTGTTCCCACTGACTGAGATAAGACGTACGCACAGCCGTAGCAGCTGTGCGTAGAAACGTGAAATTTGGACAGATGTTTATTTTTGTAGGATTTTGAAAAATTTTAACCCTCAAGGGATGAAATAGGGTTTCAAAGTTTGTATAGAAAAATATTAAAATCGCCACCGATTTTTATAAAATTTGAAATTCAGACTCTTGAAAATATTTTATTGAACAGGTATTTCGTGGATTTTTAGAATTCACCCCCAAATGGTGCAAATAAGGAGTTGAAAATTTTTATAGAAAATTCTTAAATCGCCATCGATTTTTGTAAAATTTGAAATTTAGATTCAAAAAATATTTAATTGAAGACGTGTTTCGTGGATTTATTTTAATTTACTCCCTAAGGGTGCAGATAAGTAGGCGGTGTATTGAAACAACACAGCACGTCACCGCGCCGACACGACGCATGGCCAATTAATGAAGCTGAACGATGGAATATTGCTCATCATCGATCACGAACAAACATAGAACATATGTTTGTTTTGTGTACAATATACATGTAATATGTTCCATAAATATGTCGGTTGTGACTTCAAATTCTACTAGGGGAAACAATTTATATTACGTCCCTTTTTATGATTAGAACATCTGCCAACTAGCGTGTGCCAACGCTGAATACTGCACAAAACATGATGAGCGGAGGGAACCTAGTGTTAAGACCGTTCCCATTAAGACACTTTCGTTCCCTACTAGTAGTATGTCATACAAATTCGTTAATGAACGCTCTCAGGTGATCACTAGCCTATAAGGCAGAAATATGGAGATAATAAAACAAATGTCTTGTAACGCAATATTAACTAACGGAAATCGATTACAAAGTTTCATGACCGACTTCATTTTTTGTTGTTGTAGTTTCAACAGTTTATAAATATATTATTGTATATAATAATACGAAATATGCAATAAAAAAATCAACCAAGTTGTTTATTAGAACGAAAAACTAAGTAATAATTGCAATATATAAAAATATACTATTTTTAAGCTGCGGCCAGTGGGTGTAATCGATTCAATCCCTATACAGGGAACGTAAATAATTTTCATATCTGATCCAGTTACTGAAAGCGCGGCGTTAGGTTTCGCAACATAATACAAAATGCCTACTCTGGAATTCATTCAACTAATAAAAAACGGTACTATTGAAAATAGCAAAACAGTAAATTGTTATTTTGTAAACAGAGGCATTGTGGTCGAATGGTATTCTTTTTGCGAAGGTTAGTTTTGACGTGTTCCAAGTTTAATGGGCGAGACACAGTCAAACAATCGGCCGTTGATTATACGAGTACTTTCTCGATCTTTATCGGCATCACCTTAAGAGTTTATATTTAACTTCTACAAATTACCAGCGATTATTGTATAGACTATTTTATAAATATTTGGTAATATCTCAATAATATTTCACAAGTTTACTTTAGCAAAAAAAATAATTAAAGGTGTTGGATTCATCTACAGATTCTTCATGCAATATAGATTCAAAACACAGAAGTCTTTATTAAAAAAAATTACAGTCGAATTGATAACCTCCTTTTATTACAGAAGTCGGTTAAAAAATCAGCTTAACGCTATATTCCACACACAGCATTGTAGGCAGAGGAAAACTAGTGTTAAGAGACTTTGTTCTCCACTTTCCGCCGAATTTTGGAGGCAGTGCGTGCTGAGTGGCGTAACTCAACGCCGCAATATATTCATCTCCTCGAATGGGGATCGAACCCGTAACTAGTCGGTCACACTTTATGCCCCTGCGCAACAACTGGGCCCTAGTCCTTATTAGAGAGCTAAAATAAGCGAACTTCCTTCATTTGTATCGGCACGCAAAACTGCGTAATCATTTTGCTCCGCGAACTATGCGGCCAGATCTAAAATATCCTTAGGACGCAGCTGCTGTCAGCAGTTACGTTTAGCTATTTAGAATTCCATCCATTACTTGAAGGGTATAAACGTTCGATGATTTACAGTCATAAGTCACATTTTTTCAGCTATATGTCGAAGCTAAAGTTATACTTGCGTTTGAAAGTTTTTATCGCTAGATTGATAAACAATTGGCTCTTGTGACAATCTGGTGAACTAAAACTAAGCGTTACGAATTTGAATATTATGAGGATCCTATAGTGATTCCCAAAGTGGCTTGCAGGTCAGTATCGGACCCTGAGGGTAATTATTGGTGTGTGTTCGTCTTATTATGGACAAAATATCTACGAAGAATTGGTATTTGTCAGAACTTTAACAACCGATACTAAAGATGAATCAATATTTCATGTTTTTAAGGCTTATTTGTTGGAATTAATTATGGAACTTCCTTTGTCAAATATTATATTGGTAGCAACAGATGGAGCACTTGCTATAGTTGGGCGTTGTCGTGGTTTTATAAGTTTTCTAAAATAAAATATACAAGGTAGTTTCTTGATAGATAACAAATTTAAACATACGATTCGAAAATCATAACTGAATTTTGGCACCTCCCGTAACTATATAGGGTTTTATTGAATCAATTTCATAGGACTCAACGAACTCGATTTAACAAAAGGTTGAGTTAGCATCATATAAATTCGTATTATTTATGACGTGTGAAATATTTTTTCCCTCAACTTTAGGCTTTTTTTTATTGTTTCTAGGACACTTGTGTGTGCAAGTGTCCTAGAAACAATAAAAGTGCAAGTGTATCCTTTATTGATTTTTGATATGTATGTTCATTGTTCACATATGAATTTATATGTATATAGATTAGACAGACAAAATAGAAACAAGTTACTCTGCCCTCCTCTATAGCCTGCGAGTGGATATACAGAAATAAATAGTTATATAGATTTTAAGACAATATGTAAATATTTTCTTTGATCAATTATAGATTTTTTACCGCTAATTATTTAAAGGTCGAACGATTACTAAATAATCAATATAATTTAAAAACAAACTTCGATAACGATAAGGTATATTATATCACAACTATACAAATAGCTGAAGTACAATAGGAGAACTTTTAAATGGGCTGAAATGATACGTAACACAATTTAATAGGTACTTAGACAGCGCCTAGATCCTACAATATTCAAAGAAAACCGACCTTAATGCGAAAGACAGGTCCATTGTCCATTATTGCTGGTTGGCTGGCTGGCTTGTTCTGTCAGAGCCCTCCTTGGCTCGGCTAATCCGCACTATAGACTATCGCATCGTATATCTATCATGTCGCTAATCCTTGTTATTTTCATTATAAAAACGTATTAACGATAAGATTTATTGAAATTTTCGTAGATTACTTATATTTGCCAAGGAAACGATCAATTGTATTGAATTGTGACGTATTTGGACAATGGGGTAGACGTGGGATTCAAATACATTTGGTGTGTGGTGTGGTACATGGGATTGTATATTTTATTCTTTCCAAATATTTTTTACTTTTAGTTTTCAAAAGCAAATAGCTGTTTACTTCCATAAGATATATTGAAACCACAAAAAAATATGTAAAAACTGCAATATATTGATCGACATTTTGAATAATTATCGACGACACACGTGAAAAAGTAAATACAAATTCAAATTCGTCCATCTTAATTTAGATATCTAGCTATCGATGTCATTAGATGCGGTTTCGAACAATTTATATATCTTTGGAATGCCTTAAATAACATAAGCTGAGCACAAATATATAATTTATTGTAAGTTTATTTTAATCACCAAATATGGGAATTTATGTGTCGTTCATATGGGCGCTTGTTGCATAGAGGCTATCGTAAGCACGAACTTATTTAAATACCGATGAACATTCTGATAAGCAAAATTCCAGTATTATAGAAATAATTTAATAACTTTAAAGCCAAACTCGTAGACATAAATTAATTATTACTTAACATGAATTCGATAGGTACTTTTTTTGCATCGGTTTTAAAGCGATCCATACTTTAACTAATGTATACTTATACAGGCAAATTCTACCTCTCTAGTTAATTCAATTTAAGGTCTTAAGTCTCGCTCGCCGAATTGTTATTGAGTGGCGAAACTGAACGCCGTGCATTGCCTTGTTACCACAGCAAGGAAATGAAAGTATTAAATATTTCATTTCTTCGAGTGGGAATCAAAACTACAACCAGTCGCATGCTTGTGCCCCTGCTCTACGACTGACCTCATATATGGGGCTGCTTATAAAAGAGCAAAAATAAAGAATAAAAGGGCGTTTCAAAATGTTAGTAACACTAGCATTTGTGCAAGTTTACTCCACTATTCGCGGGGAGATTAAGGGTCCTCATTACTCAAGCTTATGAGATGTGTCTCAAGTGGCATCATTATGAGAAGTTACATTAGTCATAAGTGGGATATAAAATTATGAATTAATGTAATTTCATTAAGAAATTTAATATATAGAAGGGTGGCCAGAGGGAACCTAGTATTAAGACACTACGTTCCCAACGCACCGCCCAAATTTCGATGCAATGGATGTTGTGTGTCTTCCTACCAGAGTGAGGCTTTGCGCCATGACAGTCGCAACCTATGTTAAAATTCGGTAAATATAATTTAATTTTTTAAAATAATATATTTTTTATTCACAGAGAATAAATCAGACAGCGGAGGTGGACATGAATAGGAATTTCAGACTTTTCCAACTTTGGGTTAAGAGGCACTGCTCCAAGCATCTCTTCCTAAAACGCGATCGGAATGCCAAGAAGTTCTCTGAAGAAATATGCGAATACCGTTTAGAGACAGATTAAAAATATTTCAAAACCGTCTATCGTCCGTCTAAGAAGACTTAGGTTAGAGTCGAATAACACATTAAAAATATTAAAATTAAATAAATCAGCTTCACACTGTACCCCGTACACGGAAGGGTAGACAGAGGGAACCCAATGTTAAGACTCCGTTCCCCAGTTTCTGTCGAATTCTGGAGGCATTGCGTGTTGAGTGGCAGGACTCAACGCTACGCTTTGCCTCGGCATCAGAGTGAAGAAATGGAAATATAAGTTTAAATAAATATTTCATCTCCTGGAATGGAGATTGAACTCACAACCAGTCTGTCTGTGCCCCTGCGCCAAGTCGTGGCGGTTGACCTCAACGAGGCCAGTCGGGCCTCAATTTTTTTATTCATTGAACGTAATCAATTGAAAAGCTCAAGAAAAGGAATGTAAAAAAAAGAATGTATGTTTGAAATAGAATACTTGTATTTATAAAAAAAACTACAAATAGAGAAAGAGTGAGGCAAGAATGAAGAACACGGAGAGAGGAATATAGGCAATTCTTAGGTACATTAAAGTTTATCGATAAATTTGTGGAATTGCTTGTGGAATTTGTCAGATTATATATTCTTCGTAATCCTTGAATTATTCCCTCCAAAATAAAATAAAAATTAGACGCGCTCGAGAATGT
This sequence comes from Heliconius nattereri, assembly GCA_013403645.1. Lineage (NCBI taxonomy): Eukaryota > Metazoa > Arthropoda > Insecta > Lepidoptera > Nymphalidae > Heliconius > Heliconius nattereri. The sequence goes on from JAAIXI010000225.1 coordinate 5,195,716, forward strand.
CGAGATAACTTTTTTTCTACAACTTTGTAGCCCTCCCTCTCCTTTACGTCACTCTCAAATTGTCACATTAGTGGAATATACACGATTTAGCATGTAACTAACTTACCCTACCTTAATCTGCGCTCAAGCACTCCTAGACGCGCGACCATACATATGAAGTACAAGGAACCCCCAGTATCTTAATCTGCCGCGCTCGAGTAAAACCCGAAAGTCCCCTCTTCACCTCCCTATCTATTTGAATATGTCACTGTTACAAATTGAAATCGATCCAAATAGACAAATACTTGATGTTTATATATGTAAATGTCAACCGGATGTAGGTATGTCTGTCTGTCTGCACATATTTGGTGTCGGTCTCGGCTCAGAGTGGACGTGCTTACTGCGCACTTCCGAAGATTATATCCTGCTGGTCATCGTGAAACGAGCGTGCTTAATGTAATTGGTTAAATCAGAAAACAAAATTTAATCAAAGTAATTAAATTGTTTATAATTAATAGCTTCCCGATTAAAAGTGTTGAGTTGCGGAAATCAACGCCGCGATCATAGATAATCGATGAAAAGAAAATAATTCGTTCCTTAGAATGGTAATTGAATTCAAAACACTTGCGATGCAAAAAAAAAAAACAATGTGTATCTTTCGTCTTTATTATAATAATTTGAAGTTACAAAGTAAATTATTTAAGTATAGAGATTATGAAGATAATATATTTCGCGTTATCTTATCGTATCTCCCGTGTTTTAGTGGAGTAGGTCTAAATAACTAAGTCACTAGTTGACGCGGCTGACTTTTCTACCTTCGGTGATGGATAGCCAAAGGTAATTGCTATATTTGATCGAAAAAAAAGATATAATAAAACTAATACTGTTTGAGTGGGATTTCAGCTAGCAGCCATCGCACTACATATAGCTAAAAAGTTTGATTGGTCGGAGTGCTAGTCTTAAGAACTATTGGCTCGATTTAAAAAATGGTCTAATTTTGAGAAAGATTATTATAGGATACTAGCGGACGCGCGCAGCTTCGCCTGCTTATTTGCACCCCTAGGGGTGATTTCTAATAAACCAAGAAACACGCGTTCAATGAAATATTTTTAAGTCTCAATTTCAAAATTTATAAAAATCTGTGGCCATTTAAAGTTTTTTCCATACAAACTTTCAACCCCTTATTTATACCCCTAGGGGATGAATTAAAATAAAACACGAAACATATGCTCAATGAAATATATTTACAAGTCTAAATTTCAAATTTAGAAAAAACCGGTGGCGATTTAAAGATTTTTCCATACTAACTTTCAACCCCTTATTAAGACCCCTAGGGGATAAATTTAAATGAACCACGAAACATATATTCAATGAAATATTTTGAAGAGTAAAGTTTAAAATTTTATAAAAATCGGTGGCAATTTAAAGATTTTTCCATTCATACATTCAAGCCCTTATTTGCACCCCTAGGGGATGAATTAAAATAAACCACGAAACGTGTGTTCAATGAAATATTTTTAAGAGTCTAAATTTCAAATTTTATACAAATCGGTGGGGGATATAAAGATTTTTCCATATAAACTTTCTACCCCTTATTGGCTATTGGAGTTTATCCTTAGGGGGTAAACTCTAAAAAAAAACCGTGAAACATGTGTTGAATCAAATATTTTTATGGTTAAAATTTCTCAAAATCCCTTCTTAGTGTAGTGTATGTCCAGATTACGAAAGTCCACATCTGTCCAAATTTGACGTTACTACGCACAGCGGTTACGGCTGTATAGATAATCTTTACTTACGACACTTCGGACAACCTTTGCGACAGAACGAAGCCGCGACTAAAAGCTGGTATAAAATATTATTTTTACATAATTGTAACACAAGAAGACAACAACTTTTCGCATAATATTAATCAGTCGTAATAAGGACACCTCGCTGCACTGCTGCTATCAGTCAAGAGATTAAATTTCAACATTTAAATTTCCCTCGGGGCGGAGCATTTCGTTCTATAAACTATCTTCTTTGAACCTCTCTTAATCAAGTTTATACTTATTTGTAGTTGGCGCTCTAGTTTCTGCGGAAAATTTAATTTTGAATAGTAAAGGTGACCTAATATTTCATTATTTGATTAACATATAAAGAAAATAATTCATCTTTTATAATTATGTATTCGTTGATTTTTCATTGTTTTTAAGATGTATACTGCTATTCGGGGCGGCATCAACAACAATGAAAATTGATCTCTGCTGGATCTCGAGTTATAAGTGTTGTAACAAACCCGACTTCGTTTTATATATAAACAAGTCAAAAATTATTCAAGTCAAAATAACACTAAGTGCTGACAATGCTATCTTTTTGCTTTGCTGTTTTATGAGAGTTCGTTGGCACGCCAAAATAAGTCCATAAACACTGCTAAATATTTGTATCACTTTTCATTATGAATTATAATTAATTACTTGTAAATATTATAGAACATTAATGTACAATCGAATAAAAAATATATATAAGCACTTTAAAAGTTGCTGAATTTAAGTATATTACCTGTACCTCTGTTACCTACTCCAAATAAATGCGGAAGCGAGGCGAAACAAGCGAAGATAAAAATATCTAAAGACACGTAATTTACGCATGTAGAGCTTCCTTGTCGTGTCTATGTATAGCGGAGGTATCGCTGAAGTAGGCTTCATAATATTATATGCCGGTTTATTCTTTGTCATAATGATTTATACTTCAATGTGTACTTGTTCGGATTTATTATTTAAACAATTTTATATGTATAAAAAAATAAATAAAAAACGTCCTATTTATCCGTTTATTTTTTATATTATTTCATTTTGTTGTTATCTCGACACTTTTTACAGATCTGACGTATACAAGAACTTCACGTAAATATTTTTAAAAAAAGATTAAAGATCGAACGATCCAATTTAATATCACTTAAAAGCTAACTGACTATTCTGCGTATGACAAATACACATTAACAGTTAGTAGTTACAAAAATGCATTATATCTGATTAACAAGTTATGAGCTTTCGATTATATTACGTGGCATTTAAAACGAGTAATTGTGCAAATGTCACGGTCGCTACCACCACCACTGGGCAGCGGGCACCAATTTAAATGCAATAGTATTGTATATCTATGAAAATGAAAGACATGTAATCTTTATTAACATAAATGCTAATGTCACTTGTAAAATTTGATTTCAAACGTTATACATATACTAGCGGACCCGGACGCGGTTTCGCCTGCTTGAACTATAAGAATATTTATGAAATTATTTCTTCGCGTACATAGATAGATACCTACTCTAACTAAACATTATTCTATATTAAATACGATAATTTTTCTCGAACAATATCAAATAAAATTCCAAATGATTAAAATTACGTTATTTTAAGTGTATACCATCGGTATAGATAGAAATATGTATTGAGTTTGCTTTACAAAATCTTAAAAAACATAATTTTTACTTATTAAAGGATAAACTCTCAATTTGTCGGAATCAGCTATTGTCTTACGTGTAACTATAGATTCCAAACTCCAGTGGTACATTCTGGTCAGTATCTGGAAGCACTTGCAGATATAGACTCAGCTCAGCCGCGTTCGCAATTAAGAAAGTAAGACAAATGACGGACGTTGAAACTGCCCGACTAGTCTAAAAAATCACATTAAATAAATACTAGCGGGCAATGTCGCGCAGGATCAAACTTTACATCACACCAAATAATTAAACTACTTTTTAAACTACACTTTGGTTCTCCTCTAATAGACTTATATTTCTATTAGAATAGAAACAAAAAAAGTGTAAATTAAACAGCAAATAATTACATAAAAATTAACAGTACTTCGAAAATGTATGAAAATTTACAAAACCATCAAAATCATTTTCCCGTTCGCGTCGGTCATACTCATACTGTGACGCCCGAAGGCTAGGTCATTCCGAATCAGTGACATCTCCTTAATTATTTATTAGAATGTTCTACACTCAACTATAATTTCCATCTAGATGAAACGCTAAAAGTGACTATTATATTTATTTTCATAAGGATGAATATAAAATTGTAGGAAATACATTAACAAAATCCCGATACATTTAAAGTAAATTAATTAAAATGGTTACTTTTGCTCATCCTTCAGAGATAAACATACCGTCGCGGACTTTTTTAAACATTATTTAAAGGACTTATTTTTGGAAAAACATTGTTTTTATGTATCTCGTAAGGTTGAGTAGTTTGAGGTAGCGCACGTCATGTATGCGTTAAGCAAGCTCATTTTGGGTGACGTTTTCTTAAAACTTGTATGGAAAAATCTTTAAATCGCCACCTATTTTTATAAAATTTGAAATTTATATTCTTAATAAAAAAGTAAAAAAAAAATTAAGTTAAACGGTTTTATATAGCAGCTAAATGTACTAAAAGCTAAAAAATAATTTCATGGATACAGTCATCGGTACCAATATGTATACATTGTTATATTTGCAAAATAAAGTAACTCGTAACCTACTCACTTTCTGGAAATATCTATGGTCACATAAATTCCTAAAAATGCAATATACATTTATGTAAACACCTAAACAAAAGATGTCATTTTTGAAATATACAAATTTTAAACATATGCATATTTAATCATTATCATGCAAATTTAATCATAAACTAAAATAAACTAAAATAAAAGCACGTCCAATATCTACAATGGAAAGACATGGCATGTGACTTCACCCACCTAGTGGTAAGTAGCAAGTGTCGTGGATGGGGAAGTGGCATGGGGGATTCGTGCCCCACGATTTTATATTTCTATCTATATCTTTGATTTTGATTTTGTATAGTGCACTGAATTCTACTTGACAAGCCCTTTCATTTGATACCCATATTGATGGGATTGAAAGAAATTAAGTTAAGTTGTCCGCCATCTTGTAGCGGCGGCCATCTTGGATTCTCAATAATATTGAATATGGTAATTGTATTGTAACCAGAATGAAAGGCGTATACCAAATTTCAAATCAACCGGTTAACGGGAAGAGTTAACGGTTAAATTTCAATTAGGTACTAAATTTGACCAAAACAAACAAACGGGGTGAGCTAAATAAAACCGTTTAATTAAAAATAGTTAATTGAACACATGTTTCATGGTTTATTGCGAAGCTGCGCGTTTACTAGTATTTAATATTTCCTCGCTCTGATAACGGCGTGGCAAAAGCTCGTTCGGAATGTCTTAACACCTTTTGGGAACCTTTCTAGGTTCCCTCTGCCTATCCACTATGCGCGGGATACAGCGTGAAGTTTAAATAAAATAAATGTATGTATTAACATTTGAGCAAATAATAAACACAATTTACATAAAGCCGTCCTTTCCCGAAGCCTTTAACCACTGAAACGTTATACGCATTTGTCGCGTACAATTACAATATATCATAGCGCACCAACGTGCTGTTATTACAGATGCGTTACGTAAAGCTAAAATACAATTAAATTACTTATCTGTATTATTATTTATTAGTTTTTGAGCATTTAGCGGCAGTAGGTGAAGGTAGAGCTAGATGATGTGTGGCCGCTGCACTCGTCAGTGTGAACGCTTGGACCACTTTAATAGCTACATTTCATACATTTGTATGGTTAAGCACGAAGGACCTGGGTTAAGACACTGCGTCATTAATTTATCGTGCGTTCTATTAATTTAGAGATATTGCCTATTAGATTGTTGGCTATTATCAATGCGCTTGATGTACACATCGGTAGTAGATATCGGATTGTTTAGCTCTTAAATCATTTTTAGCAGGATAAGTAGAGCATATCATTAACATATTTTCATCATTATCTTAAGTTAATGACTTATTAAGTAAACATATGAGAAACTATCGTTGACCAACTTTTATACTAACTTGGTACTGTGTTGCAAGTGATTGGGTGCCGTCTAAATATTTTGGAAATGTCTGTCTACATTATTTAACCTTGTTCTTGAAGTAATTATTATTTTACTTAGTTTATTTTATTATTACATGTAGACAATAAGGCAAAACGTCGACGTAGAGTTACGCCACTCAACACACAGTGCCTCGTAAAATTCGGAAAATGGGGAACGGAGTTCTTAACGTTCTCTCTGCCTACTCTGCTGTATGCGGGGTAACACGTGAAGCTGATTTCATTTTTGATTTTCAATTCTATAAAAGTTCTAATGACTTATGTTAGTATTTTTTTCGTGTAAATTGTTATGACATCCATTGGAATTCAGTATTATACACAATACATTACAATATAATTATTGTTTATAACAATAAGCGTATATTCAAATTCAAAATATTCTTTATTCAAATAAACTATAAAAGCACTTTTGAATCGTCGAATGTACATGTCAACAAAAAGCTACCACCGGTTCAGAAGGCAGTTCTGTTGAGAAGAGCCGGCAAGAAACTCAACAGTTGCTCTTTTCAAAATCAATGGTACAATCTATTACATTAGCTGGCAGCTATCCTGCATGACATTCAATAGACATTAATTCCATACATGTTCTTCCTCCAAATATTCTTGTACAGTGTAATAAGCTTTAATTGTTAGATTTTTTTTTTACAAATACTTTAAATTTTCGAAGTGCACTAAGTTAGTTTGCACTAAGAATACACTACGGAATTTTATTATATACACGTATACTCAGACCCATAAAGGATTTACTAACTTTTTGGAGGCGGAAACTTGGTGTAACAAGCTTATCTTTATTTCTCGTTCCTATCGTATGTCTATCGCTATTTTTATTATGACAATGTACTCGTATATTTTGTCGGACAAACAGAATATTATAATAAACAAATTGTGAAGAAACTGTAATATTACCTTTATCTTTAAAAACATCTCGCAGAGAATCTCGCGCTCTTATGTTATAAATATATCTCACAGCTCTTTTTTGGAGGATAAAATATATGAAAGAAATACTGTAAAAAGATTAGAGATTGCGCCTCTTAGGCTGATTTACGCCGCTTTAAGCGCTCTACTTCTAGGTAATTAAAATATACGCACATAACGCACTACGTCTATATAACTTATATACAGCTTTGAGTCTCGGTGATAATATTTTTATTGGATTTTTTTACAGTTTCATGCTGTATCCCGCATGTAGCACGATAGACAGAGGGAGCCTAGTGTCAAAACACTCCGCTCTCCACATTCTGCTGAATTCCGGAGGCATTGTGTGATGAGTGGCGAAACTCAACGAAATATTAAATATGTTACTTCCTCAAGTGGGGAATTAACTCATAACCTGTCGCAGTGACAGTCACACGTTTGTACCCTTTTTTATATTTGTATTTTCATCCTTTTCAGTTTTTTTTTATTTGTATATAATCGTAAGCGCGCAAAAACACTTAACCAAGCATAACAAAGCGGGCGGTGTGTACCCGCGTACCCTAACATTGCCCCGAGCGCGCGCATAATACAATTACGTAATCCTGTAAAGAATTCATCTTGTACGGTTTCTCATTGTAGCATATAGGCTAACTTCATGCGGAGATGTTCGCGTTACTGAGGAACACTTTGATCTGAATCAACACCATTTGTTCATAGATACAGCAGGCTAAGCGGAGAGAGCGTAGTGTAAAGACATTCCGTTCTCTGCCTTTCATTCATATTCGACATAATGTGTTGTGTTGGGGCTAATCGTGGCGTAGGGGCACGACACTCGAGGAAATGAAACATTTATTATTTTCATTTCTCGGCTCTGGTAACGAGGCAAAGCGCAGCGTTGAGTTCCGCCAAATCGCAATGACTTCCCAATGGGAACAGTGTGTCTTATCACTAGGTTCCCAGATTCCCCTTGCCTACGTGTTATGTATGTGTTAAGTGTCGGAAACTTATCCTTTTAATGCCTCGCCTTTATATTGCCGGAACGGAGAAATAAGTACGATTCAATACAATCATTCCCCCGAGTGGGGATTTATCACTCACTTGTTTACAGTCAGAATGTCCCAGAGCGCTACGGTGGCCTCAATACTATTTAATATAATCATTTCAGACACAGCAAAACTGCATACAAAGTTCTTATTTGACTCATGTAAATGTTGTTCATATTTGAACTAGGTTTCCTTTGCCTTCACGGTAGAGTATGAAAGTGTACTCGCGCGATGGAACTTCGTGGGGTTTTAGTGAGTAGGAATCAGGTGCATGGGTCTCACATAATCCGCATCCCATTTTACCCGGCATGCGGATAATCGTAAGTTGTTAAAGTAAGTTAAACGTAAGTGTTGTTTTGTAAATTACAATATTAATAAAAACTACACACAATTCAACTAACACGACTACCATTCAATCACTACATTCGATTACAAGGGGACGTTCGTTTGAAACGGCGAACGGGGAATCGATCATCTTTGATGCTAATGTTTCTTCATCTCAACTAATTGATATATTGGATATGTACGATTTTTCTGCTTTCTTGTATAAGTTTCGTGGGTAGTAACTTGAAAGTACGGCATGAATTAGATAGTACTAGAAGCGAGATGCACGATGTTTACTACGACATGTTTATTTTTATTAAAGTTTAACTTTCCAACCACCAGGTTGCTTAATTTCTGTTTTAAAATTTTTTATGTATATAATTTATGATATTGATTTTCAACATTGAAAATTAAAAATCAATTATATATTTAAACTTTTATTTAGGTTTAATCTCAGGTCAACCATTAAACTCTGATTCCGTTTGCCCCAGCAATGTCCCGGAAATGATAAGCCTGAAATCTGGCAAGCCTTCGTATGACCCATACCTAAACGTGATAACTTATTTACCATCCGTGCGATTCGTTGTATATTTCCGTTCATAATTGTATTTATAGAAAACCACATAAAAGTAAACAACAAACAATATAAACCAATCATAGATAATCATAGATATTTTGGCTATAATTTTAAAATGTATTATTTTGAAACTGTCTTCTTCCATATCTATTAACTATACTAATATAATAAAGCGGAAGAGTTTGTTTGTTTGTTTGAACGCTAAGATCTCTGGATCTACTGGTCCGATTTATTTTGTTTTTGTTTTGTATGAAAGCTGCATTCTTCAGAAGTGATATAGGCTATATAACATTACATTACACATATCCATACCTATATTATAAATTCGAAAGTAACTCTGTCTGTCTGTCTGTCTTTCTGTCTGTCTGTCTTTTACGCAATCAGGGCCAAACCGCTAATTTAATTGTAATAAAATACACATATAGAGATACATGAGAGTACCGGGATGAACATAGGATACTTTTTTTNCATGCAATTTATTCTGCCATGTTAATAGCAACCGTCATAGCTAAGCAACGGTTTGCAAAGTTTGTATGTTGTTTTCAGAAAACTTCATCCAAAATGAACTTATATTTTAATATTCATCCATATAAAAATAAACATAACAGTCACTTTTAGCATTTTATCTAGATTGAAATTGTAGTTTACTGTATAACATTCTAATAAATAATTAAGGAGATGTCACTGATTCCAAATGGCCTAGCCCTCGGGCGGCTCTGTATGAGTATGACCGACGCGAACGGGCAGATGACGTTGACGGTTTTATAAATTTTCATACATTTTCGAATTATTGTTACTTTTATGTAATTATTTGCTGTTTTTAATGTATTTAAAATACATTTTGGTCCTTTTCTTATTTTATTTGATATCGCTCACAACAATTAACCTTTTTAATATAGAAAAATGTTTAGTTATTTCATAGAGTCGAATATTTACGCACGCACGGAAAACTTTAGTAACTTTTACTTCTTTTGTTGGTTCATTTCAATAACTTAGATATTTTTTCTAATAATATGTCTCTACTTATTATTCTTTTTGATGATTTAGGCTTATATTTTCTTACTAATTCTATTGAAAACTGAAAATAATTTCATAAATAGATTTAATAAATATTCTTATAGTTCAAGCAGGCGTAGCCGCGTCCAGGTCCACTAGTACATTATATAAACCAACCGCAAAACAGTACCTAGACCATAACAATAAAAACTGACTGAACTAAAACATTTTGATAGCACCAATGTGTCGAGGAAAATACGCGGGATATTATTGTAAACAGCGCTATCGGCGACGGCGACGCTGACTAACATCCGGCGGCTACGTCCACTGTAAATAATATTGTGTGTATGCCATTGCCTGCGAGAAGAAGAGTAGGCGGCAAAGGGAACCTAGAGATCTCTAGAACCCCATCTGTTTCCCACGCCCCGAGTTGCGTGTTGAGTAACGGAGTTTAAAGTCGCGATTTACCATTTTACTAGAGCAAGGAAACAATTAATGCCCCCGACTGTAGAACTCGCAATTGTCGCGTTTACCAGAGACGTTGTGCTGCTGAGCTTCGACGGTATCCACAATACATTTCTCACTTCCGTTCACACATTTCCATTTGGACGGACCTTGTTTGGAGTACGAGTCCAAGTTTGAACTTAGAAACACAAGTTTCTAACTTCTGTGATTATGTAAAGCAGTGGACTGTTACTTTGTTACTGGAAGTTGTTTCTTGTTTGCTTGTTTTTGATCTAGTGAGTTTAGCCCTAGCCTTCTAGCGAATTTTCGAAATATTGCGTGTTGACTGGTAGAATTCAACGCCGCGCCTTGTTTTTTTTTTTACCAGAGCGAGAAAATCAATATGATTTATTCGACCAGGTGGAACTCGAACCCAAAACCGTCGCGATTATAGCCACATAACGTTTAATTTGAACCTGCAAATTTGAAAAGCGTGGTTTCATAAGCGTAAAACAAATTAAATATAGCGCGTAGGCTATTTAACATAATTTATAAACACGAAATAAGGTACCTACTAGCCTACTACCGTAGTATAGTATATAAGGTCCACTTACATTCCTTCGTTCGTACGAACTCGCATAACGATGCATCTCAAAATGAGCGTGAAGCCGGTTTTTATCGATTCCATTGGTTTTGACTCAATTATACAATATTAACCTTCAAGACAAAACTTAGCGTCAGATCAGGAAACTGCAAGGCCAATTTGTCAAATGAAGTTCCTTATTTATGAAATGAGATTATTTTTCACGCTTTGTATTATTTTATTATATTTGCTCGTAATATTAAAGTCCAAGGTTCGATATCCGTTTTAAATTTTTTTGCTAACAAGTGCTTTTTTCCATTAAAGACTTGATAGATAGCATATTCTTATGTAGGTAGGAATATTTTTTAAATATGAAATATGCAAAACGTTGTGCTTGTGATTTTTTGCTCGCATCAAACGTTAATTTCTAACATATTAATAAAAAAACGTATATATCGTATTAGCGGCCCCCCCGCGGCTTCGCCCGCTTGAACTACATGATTATTCAGTTCAGTTCTGTTTTTTATCTATGGCGCTTCGAGTGTTAAAGTATAAGTACAGATATGGATTGTTATATATTTGCAGGCAAACTCATGCCTTGAGTTCTTTCAAATGCCGATAACTATTTTTAATGAATCGATTTTGATGAAACAAACTTTAGATGTTAAGTTGAGTTAAAATAAACAATTGGCGAAAGTTTGAATTAAATCGGTTCAGTACTTTCGGAGATTAGCGTGATAAAATAAAGCATATTAAATAAATGAATATGACAACAATCGCACCCTGCGTGGGTAGACTTGCATACATATAAGCACTATGAGCACTATGAACGTAACATACTCATACGACACATGTATAAGTGTTGATATTTCATGCTGTATCCCCACACCCCCACACGGCGTGGCGGTAGGCAGAGGGGATCTAGTGTTAAGATTCCCCGTTCCCCACTTTCCGCCGAATTCTGTAGGCATTGCCAGTTGAATGGCGGAACTCAACGCCGCGCTTTGCCTCGACACCAGAGTGAAGAAGTAAAAATATAAATTTAAATAAATATTTTATTTATTTGGAGTTCGAACCCACAATCGTCGCGTTACGGTCACACTCTTGTGCCGCATGCTTAATTATTGCTGATGGTCAAGTTAGTGAGTCACAGTGACTATTTACTCTGTTCTCTACTTTCTACGCCGCGAGAGGTGTAGCTACGTGCTGGAGGAAAGCGCGTACGTGATACACATATCACAAATCATAATTTGAAAGTTAATATATTATCAATTGACACTTAAGTCACAAATATGAAGATATACATACGTATGTATGTAAAAATTATGATGTCTTAAATTTTCGCGATTATTATTTTGTGTCTATAGAGAAAGCATAGATTTTTTTTTATAAATTAGGACGTAGGTATTCATGTAGACAAAAATAAATAATTACGTAGTTCACACAGGCGAAGCCGCCGGCGGGCCGCTTGTATGTATATATATAGAATTAACTAAACAAATATGATTTTACGCCGCATGTTATACTGATACATGTGTTTTGTAGAGCTTCATAATTCGAACAGGAAATTAAATGACAGCCCCTCGACGTGACTCAGTGTACGAGTATTAGTTGACCGCGAACCGACTGTTTTGCACTTGTTATTTAGGTTAATATTTGTCCACGGTTCACCAGCAGAGAGCTGTATGGACTTTGTGGTCAAAATATTTAAGGCAACATGATACCGCCGTGGTGAGACAGGCTCAGCCTGAAAACGCAATGGTTGTGGGTTCAACTCCGGGGAATGATTATATTTCATTCCACCAATTTTCCTACGCATAAAATAGTATGAAGCTGCTTTTTTTGGAGCATGCATCTTCATTAATCGATTTATTACTGTAAGCAGAACAAATACGTTTTTTATTTGAAATTTCTCTAAATTGAAATTGAATCTATACTCACTATCCTAAACGTTACAAATACGCCAGATTTCTGCTTAACGTCAAATCGTTTTAATTAAATGATAGCCAGCTACAACTGTCGTGCACAGGACAGCTTACGATTTACGAACGAACGAAAATAAGTAATTTGGCCTATAAATCTGTTGAAGTATTCCAGACGTGGCTATATTACTTTGGGCTAGCTACTGTCAAGGTTTACAAATGCATATAAAATTTATTTTGCCGCTTTGTCACACGTTGAATATACTTACTTATATAAGTTTTTCGTGTATAGAAAATAACATCGAATGCATCATATAAGGCAGTTCAAATATTCATTTGATCTGTAGACTCACTTTAGAGACATGTAATAGGGGAAGACAAGGTAATGAGAGCCATCGGGCAATAGGAGGTATGGTGATTTCACGGAATGCAGGTACATTCGCGCAATCGTGGGCCTTTGCCTGACGCGTTCGAGGTATTAGTGCCATTTGTTTAGTCACGAGGGACGATTGGGTGTTTTTTGCACCACAAGAGACATTATTTAGGGGAAGCTAAATAGTTTTATACCTGTTGATGATTATAATGACAAAAGATTTAAAGTACGATTTATAATTTTTATTATATTTAAAAATATAATAAAAAAAATATATATTTAAAAATAATTATAGAGGTTCCCATTTCGCATATGAGTGTTGTGTCGGAGCGACTGACTTTTTTGTAAAATTGTAATTGTACCTTAATACATGTCTGTGATTGATTATAACTGTGACTATAATTTTGTTAAATAATCAAGGTATAGTTCCTACTAAAAATGACAAAAAAATTCGACAAATGTGATTTTTATCAACATTTTCCCTTAGTAGGCTCTCATTACCCTGTTCTCCCCTACATATCTATCACCATTCCATTAGAAATTAACATGTAATTTTTTTAACACATTATTAAAAACAGCACGTAAACCTGTGTTCCGTAGTGTTAAACCATTTCGTTTCCCACGTTTCGCCGAATTGTCGCGACATGATTGCTGAGTGGCGGAACGGAAAAACTGCGCTGGTAGACAGACTAGAGCGGGGAAATGATAATTTAAATGTAATCATTCTTCAGAATGAGAATCGAACCCATGACCATCGTGTTTATAATCAGGAGTAGTGATTCCAACATCACGACGCCCTAAAATGTATCCTTTGAATATAACATTTTAAGTACTGTCTTTTTATATTTAACAAAATTTATAGGTGAACTAGAAATGTTTAAAGATGACATTAACTATTTAGCTGCTACGTGCTGCCGTCAGCTATCAACGTGCCCTCTCCTCTAGGACGCGCGGCGGTGGCGGCTACTTCTATTCGTCGTAATGTAATAAAACATAGCCCATGTAGTATGTAGTCGATATGGACTATCAAAATAAAAAACAAAGAATGGTTCAATTCGAAGCAGTAGTTCCTGAGATTAGAGCGTATTCAACAAAACAAACGCTTCAGTTCTATAATATTAACAGCTACGATTCACCGCAAGTGTAACTCACCACGACAGCCAAAAGAAATCAAATAAACAATATTTACAATTTTAAAAGAAAGCAACTTAAGTGCACTCAATCATATTAATAAAACAAAGCGATAGCTTAATAAATATTAAGCCATGTTTTTTCCAGACCATGTGGACTCGTACGTTTGTTACCAGTGTAGTGACAGGCGACATCGCTCGCGTGGTCCAGTGAAAATAACTTGTGTATGATATATTGTAAGTGCTAGAGCTAACTCTGGCCGCGGGCTCAGTGTATATATAGCCTTATAGCCTATCTCGACAAAAAGTAGTTAACATGCAAATTATTATTTACTGATATTATAACGCATTCAACCACAAAAACTCTTCAAATTTATTCCTATCGTTGGCGTAGAGTGTCAATCTGCTAACAATTAAGTAAAATAATCAAGTATCTATTATCATGTCGAAAAAACATTTGTATTGCTACTATAAGAACTTCTTAGGCTTTCGTAATGGTATAAAAGTGTACATATTTAGCAATTACTCCACGAGTACTTTTACATGAACCTGAATGTTCCAATTTGAACTCACGACCTCACCATTAGCAACCCGTTACTAACAATCGTACTAATAGGTTAACTAGTTGAGAGCGTGTATTATGTATGTAATGTACAATGTACGATAACAGTGTGTACAAATATATAATTGACAGGACCTCAATAAAAAATTATCAATATTATCAACCTATAGGTATATTTTGTTTGATCAGTTATATAGCATACTAGCGGCGTGCCAGCGGCTTCGCCCGCTTTAACTGAATAATTATTCATGTAATAAACAGAGTTGACCGACAGTCAAATGTGTCAAATGTCAAGGAACAATTTAATGTACTCGTTCAGAAACAGCCTTAAATGTTAAATTATTTATTTGGGTAAGTATTTATAATATTCTTTGCAAAGTGACTGTAATGATTGCATATTATAAAAAATATCGAAATCGAATCCAAAATAACTAATAGAGAACCTCCTCCTTGTTTTGACAGTTGGTTAAAAATATAGCTTTATGACAAACAAATACAGATTTATTATAAGGATATCGAGTCCCCCGAGTCCCCCGTCCCCCGAGTGATGCTATCCCCTTTAATCAATGGCTACTGGGCTACAACGGCAATAATAGCAGTAAAAATAAAATAAAATTTCCGAAAGAGCTATCAATCCGGAATATTTTCTGCTTATCAATTATTATCATTTAGATAACGTATCGCTAATACACCGGCGAAGCACTGACTCATTTATGTGCTCATAAATTAACGTAACTCGGACGTCTCATCTTTAAATTATATATATTTTTAAGCTTCATACATCATAGTAACTAGAGGGGACTTAGTGTTAAGACACTCCTGTCATCCATTTATAAAACATAATGCAGAATGAAGAGATTTATCGCTAATGTTCCTTAGTAAAATTTTATGAAGATTCCATGTAATGGGGCATCCATAATATCTGTAGTTATATTAAAAGATTTTTTACATATTTTTATATTATCTATATTTACTCTAGTAGAGATCTAATAAAGAAATAATTGTTGATGTGCTTCACTGCTATTATAGCTATTTCTTGTGTAATTAGGGACACATTAAATAAATTTATATTTATCTTATCACTATCAAACTTTAATAATCGCATTTTAAGATTGAATTGACCGCACATTTTTTTTCAATAAAATTATACAAATAGAATTTAACAATGATCTATATATATAAAAGGACTTGTCCTCGCTGACTGAGGTAAGACGCACGCACAGCCGTAACCGCTGTGCGTAGAAACGTCAAATTTGGACAGATGCTTACTATCGTAATCTGGACATCCACTAAGAAGGTATTTTGAAAAATTTTAACCCTAAAGAGGCGAAAAAAGGGTTGAAAGTTTGTATAGAAAAAAAATTTACACCGATTTTTATAAAATTTGATATTTAGATTTTTAAAAGTATTTAATTGAACACATCTTTCATCGTTTTCTAGAATTCTCCCCCTAAGGGTGCAAATAAGCAGGCGAAGCTGCGCGCGCCCACCACTTATAAATAAATGTTCAAAAGAAGATGTCGCCGAGACCGATGGCAGGCGCAACACTGGCGAGCGGCAAGCCTGACCGGCAAGTTTGATCCGAAATGTTCTACGTTAAAAATGTATGCATCAAAATCTTTTGGCACACCTACTTCTATTTTTCGACAATACATTTTGCACAGCTAACATCTCTATTACAATATAAAACATTTACAATAGAAATGCAGAAGTGCAGGAGTGTGCAGCAGTACGCTTGCATATTGCTTGCTCGCATTCCGAGAGCGGTGACTGTCGTAGTGCCGCGTGCTTTGTGGCTGACTGTAAAGGCCTCTTTATAATATACCTTGATAGCTTTCATGCATTCCTTCGGCACGATTTTGTTTTTAAACCGTCCGAAGAAGTTTTTTTTGCCTTTAAGGGGAAAACAAATTGAAGCTGGAATTAAGACTTCGATCAAAATCGTTTCCGCACAATTATGAGATCTTAGCTGTGGGAATCTAACTACATAATTTCACTCTGTCACGGTGGCCACTGTAGGTAACAGTAGGGTAGGTATAGGTGCATATTGGACATTGTTCTTTGCACTAACAATAATAACTACTATTCTTTTTAAGTGCCCCTCTATCCAAAAGTTAGTCAAAAATACTAAATGTACAGACAAAATATTCTTACTGTTTTATTATATATATAAATTTAATTTCCTCGACTGGGAATCGATCCACCAATAAGCTCCTACGCTATTCGAGTAGCCCCTCAAATAAATAAATAATCAAAGCCGCGGCCCGCAGTGCCCACATAGCCGCTGTTAGATTTGTCTCGGTAATAATTATGTAAAACTCTCACTCACTATTGTATTGAGTTCTGCAGTTCACATGATAGAAAGTTAAGGTTGTAAGATAAGTTTGTTTATATCGACTTTGCTCAACATATAGAAAAGATAGATAACACGTATCCCGCATATAGAAGGGTAGGTAGAGTTTAGTGTTAAGACACTCCGTTTTTTACTAACTCTTTCTAACTCATTTCCCGAGTGAGAATCAAACTCACACACGCTCGTGCCAATACAATGTTCAGCTATATAATATAAGTCTATACTTATATATATCTATATATCAGAATACAAACACAAATTAAAACACGAAGTAAAGATACAAGCATACGACCTTCACCCAATCTCATAATAACTTCTGTGCTATTTATTTACACATTTCAGTTAGCACAGTGAATTCATTTTGGCCTGTGCAAAATTACTAAAAGAAATTAGCTAGTAAATTAGTAGGTAATTACGTCGGTCACATTTCTCACGAGGCGGTTAATTGAAAATTTTCTTATTATACTAGGTCAGCTGTTAAATTAAGACCAACAGTTAGAGCTGACGGAGTATAACAATATTTGAGAGAGCATTGATGTGGAGGTGACGAGTTATATCCCGTCACTTCCCGTATAGCAAGAAAGGGAGAGAGGACCTAGTGTTAAGACACTCCGTTTTCCATGCACCGCTAAATTTACGAGACAATGAGGGGTTGAGCAGTGGAACTAATGTTATACGCCTCATTTTGTGATGGACTTTTAATCCAAGTCTTTTGTTATACTTGCCATGCCAACCACTCACTTTCATGCGTAACACCAGTAGCAGACTCATACACTGCATGTGTGGATTTAAAATGTAAGCCAATTAAATTGTTGTACGTATATGAAAGAAGGCAGTGCCACTTTCTATTCCGGTATAAATATTAAATGCAAGTAATTTTTTAAAATAAAATCTAGATATTAATGTTTCTGACATCACAAGCTAGATAGATATTAAATCCTATTTTATGTTTAACATAATACACGGTTTTCAACTGTATTAATAGTACTATTACATCATCGAGCTGATCTAACTATGGATCTAGAATCTAAAGCAAGAGGAGGGGAACTCTGCGCCGAGTGGGAATCGTACCCACTGCTTCCACTGCGCGACGACCGCCACAATTCCCGGAGGTGTCGTTCCATAACCAATACAAACGCCGTTAGTTCAGACCAAAGAGTAACGGTCCGCGGCGCGAAACATTTGAGCAAACAGCAATGGCGAAGCAGCGAAGGTGTGCATTTATTTAATTAGAGCTTGCTGAGGACCCAAATCTAATTTAATGCTGTTATGTTAAAGAGGCGTGTATGGTAATCAGTAAGCTGTTAAAACACAGTTATCGTCTATTATATAAAAGAAAATCTCTACGGTGCGTTAGAAGGACAGAGGAATTTAACACACAGACTTAGTAATGCTTATAAACAAAGAACTAGTAGTCCTTTGTTAGTCTGTGTCCATAGAGTTAATACTAGGGGCGCGAACCATAGTGTTCCTCCGCCTTGTTTTGAAAGTCGGTTAAAAATACAGATTTATCACAAACAAATACATATTAATTATAAGTTTAAGTATAGATATGGATTGTTATATATTTGCAGGCAAACTCGTCTTGAGTCATTCAAATGCCGATAATTTTTTTTTAATGAACCGATTTTGAACAATGAGGATCATGAGGACAATTATTACAAGTGAATTAAATTGAGATTCTTAGATTTTATTACATAGTTTGTCACAACTCGACCGAATAAAAGCATGTTAAATAATGCGAACTATTGAATATATTTAATATTACAGTCAACAGAAAAATTAACGAAGCTAAAAGCTTAGCGAGTGACATTCTTACTTCCTTTCTACTAAAACAAAGCTAGATCCGTACAAAATATATACATACGACATTAAAGTATGTCATACGGTCAGACATTAGGAAATGTGATATTTATTGAAGTAAAATAACATTTATTAGTACATAATTGCGCCGTACAAGCGGATATGAGTCGTTTCCACGTAAAAATCCATAACCGTGTTAACTTGCGATCGACAGTCCGCCCTCGTGAGTCACTTCAGACGAGCACAACTATAAAACACTAGGGGTTGACTTTGAGAATTCATTTTTTAAAAGAACTAGGGGTTATTTGACGAGTTGAAGAGAAGGCGTAATTTGTTTGGTGTAGAGAATATCACGTTTATTATGAAACGTTTCAAAGAAAATACCTTTTTTTTAGTTTCACGCTCTACCCCGCATATGGCAGGGCAGGCAGAGGGAAACTAGTGTATAGAGACTGTGACAGTAACACGTGTTACAGACCGAACTAATACTATACACTCCTTTCTCTACTTTTTGTTTATTAAGCAGACAACGTGTGTTGAGTTAATGATAAACCTAAGGTTACAACGTTAAATCCTAGTCGGGGATATATATATATATATATATATATATATATATATATATATATCCATACCTATATTATAAATTCGAAAGTAACTCTGTCTGTCTGTCTGTCTTTTACGCAATCAGGGTCAAACCGCTAATTTCATTGTGATAAAATACTCATATAGAGATACTTGAGGGTCTCGGGATGAACATAGGATACTTTTTTTTCTCATATTTGTAATATTTTCGATATATACCAATATATTAAAATACTTATTAATTTGACATGCAATTTATTCCGCCATGTTTATAACAACCGCCGTTGCTAAGCAACGATTTGCAAAGTTTGTTGTTAGAAAACGTCACCCAAAATAAGTTTGCTTAACGCATACATGGCGCGCGCCGACTCAACCTTATGAGACACAAAAACAATATTCTCCAAAAATATTGTCCCTTAAATATTGTTTAAAAAAGTCCGCGTTGATATATACTATAGATATAGATTTGTATACATTAACAAAAATTAGATGATTTCTATAATTTGATATTCATCCTTATGAAAATAAATATAATAGTCACTTTTAGCATTTCATCTAGATGGAAATTATACGTAAGATGGTTTACTGTATAACAATTTAATAAATAATTAAGGAGATGTCAGTGATTCGGAATGACCTAGCCTACGAGTGGTAGGTATAGTATGACCGACGCGAACGGGCAGATGACTTTGATGGTTTTGTAAATTTTTATATATTTTCGAATTACTGTTAATTTTTATTTAATTATTTGCTGCTTATTACTACTACTACTTATTAATTTATCTCAGTTCGGTTATCTATACCGATGTTATACACTTAAAATATCGTAATTTTAATCATTTGGGATTTTCTTTAATATTGTTCGCAAAAATTATTAATTATTTAATATAGAAAAATGTTTAGTACGCGCGCACGGCAAACTTTAGGTACTTTTTCTTATATTAAGGATTTTTTTTAGTCACTTTTACTCCTTTTGTTTTTTTATTTCGGCTACTCAGATATTTTATCTAATATTAAATCTCCACTTATTATTCTTTTTTATCTTAATTTTAATTATTTAGGCTTATATTTTTTTACAAATTCTATTGAAATCCGAAAATAATTTCATAAATATATTAAATAAATAATCGTATAGTTCAAGCGGCCGTAGCCGCGTCCGGGCCCACTAGTATATATATATATAATCAATAAAAACCTTCCTATCAAATCGACATAATCGAACTTAAGACCCCCTCGTTAGCGCCTGTGTCATGATCGCATAGGCTGCGTATCATCATCAATACCGTAAGTAGTCGTCCCGAGTGGTAATTATTTGCGTAATAATAGTCGTTCAGTGTGCCATTAATCTCTTGCATACATCGATGATATCGCAATATCACTTTAGAGGTCTTTAGCTGAATATCACGTCAAATTAATATCGATCTACTGCTCTACTTTATAAATATATTCTTTAGTATACATGGTGAATGAGAGACTATTTTGAACGTAGCGGGACTCAACATCTTGAATTGAACTCAACATCTTGGTTGGGAAGCGGAATATCCTACTATGCGAGGAAGAGCGGAGAGCTAAAGAACCTTTGATGTACATACAAAAGTTATTTATTATCTCTTAATTAAAAATATCAAGAATATAAAAAAAACATATTTGATGTAGGTAGCTCTACAGATGCAAACTTAAGTTATCACAATTACTACAAAATAAACTTGAACACGACATTAATAACTGTTGCGAGTGCTCTCAAAGACAAAGTACGGTCCATCCTATATAAAACCAGAAAGACCAGTTGGTTTACGTAAAAAATGACAAAGAAAGTGATCTCGGATGCACCTGACATCCGCTCTAAATAACCATTCTGTTGAGATTTTTAAGAGGTCTCCTCTGATGAGACACACATATTGAAAAATGCCGTCGTGGTGCGTTCGATTCGTGCATAGTTGCTCACTAGCGGCCCTCCCGCAGCTTCGCCCGCTTGAACTACATCATTATCAGATCAGTTTTTAATTTATAGCGCTTAGAGTGTGTACCTGATTATTCATTTAATAAACAGAATTGACTGACAGTGACAGTCAAATGTGTTGATGTCAATTAATAATTTGATTTAATTTGATTCTTTGTAAAATAACTATAATGATTGCATATTACAAAACATACCGAAATCAAATCGAATAATCCAATATAATCAAAACCAAAATAATTCATCGAATACCGAATCGAAAATATATAAGTGAGAACCTCCTCCTTGTTTTCAAAGTAGGTTAAGAATACAGATTTATCACAAACAAACACACATTTATTATACGTATAAGTGTAGATATGGATTGCTATATATTTGCAGGCAAACTCATGCCTTGCTCATTCAAATGCCGATATCTTTTTTTTAATGAACCAATTTTGATGAAACAATTTTTAGATGTTAAGTTAACTTAAAGCAAAGCATTGGTTAAAGTTTTAAGTAAATCAGTTCAGTAATTTGAAAGATTAGCTTGACCATACAAACAGACAGACAAGAAGTTAACAAAAATATTTTTGTTTTCCATTATTGTTTTTAAGTGTCCCTCCCTCTATCCATTACAGTCAAAAATACTAAATGTACAGACAAAATATTTTTACTCTTTTATTATATATATATATAGAGATAATGGTACAAGTCCCACTAAGGAAGGAATAATTATAGTTTTATGTAGTCTTTTTAGTTGGTTTAATATTTACATATTGCATTACTCTCTTTGTTCTAATAAAATTTGACCAAACTCCAAAATCAGAAATCATTAACAATAAAACGGAAACAAATCGCAAATGTATTTTAAAGAACCGGTAACATTGAACCAATACACAGTCAAGTTCGAAGACAGTAGCGGCGATGCTAGTAACTACATTGCGTTCGAGCGTAACGTTCCGGTTCAACGGGCCCGTGAGAGAGGTTGCACGGTCACCGGACACTAATTATTTATTTAATGGGAATTTTATGGCGTCCAGGCTCTATGGTGGAAGCGGTGATGAATAAACATCTTACTAAAGATAAAGATTATTCGCAGTAATTTATAATTGAAGTTTTGAAGCTTCTAGCACACACAAAAAAAATGGTTTATCTAGCTATAAAAAGACTGTCTAAATTCATCGAATCAGGTCAGAGAAATAGCAACACGTATACACTTAAATGGATATCTAACATCGTACTTGGCATGGACAGATAGCATTTGCCCGCTTTGGCCCCTTTTTTAGGACATATATATACACACAGTGTAATTTTTGCTATGAAAATCAGATCTTTGATTGATCTATTACGCAGTACATAAATTAGTTACTCCTTAACTTATATGAAGTAGAATCGAGTTCTTGCATAATACCGACAACATGTTTTCGGAACATCGATATCTCGTTACCATTCAAGGCGGCACTTTCGGGGCTATCGCAGAAATCGAGAGTGGCATCGATTCGACGGTCGCGTCGCCATAACGCGGTGCGCCGTTTATGGTCCGCACTTTCACCGTTTGATCAAAACACTTGCATATATTATTGCGCAAGGTTTATTGGTTTAACCGAGATTCATTGGGGGTTAGGTTCCGGCATGTTTTTCAAGTTGCAAAATAATGACGTCCTAAAAGAGGAGAGTCAGTCAGGAGAAATTTAAAAGAACTTAACGGTTCTCTTCGCCAATTTCGTAAAATACATGACGTGTGATTGTAAAACATAGCGACCGTATTGATATCAATATACATAATCCTTGTTTGCAGGTATTATCGGAGAGTCAGGAGAGAGAAATTGACCTATAATAAACCCATAAAATGAATCTTTCGGAATGATGTGATGCGCAGCGCGCGTGGTCGACTCGTTGCGCAAGCCGCACTCGTTTGCATATTGTTTCCATTGTTGTTTTTGGAGCGCGTATCTATGTTTTATGTAATTTAATTTTTTGTCTGTTTACTGCAATTTTGTCTCGGGGTTGCGTTTAAAGTGACGTTTGTACGCTATTATTAGTTAGTACTGTTTGTAAAGTTAAATATCTAGAAAACTATCAAAATAAAATTGGTACATAATTCGTTTCAATCATCAAAGTTACGTTAACATAGGTGTAAAAGTAAGAAAGTAAGAGTGCACTGACCTTGAATCTATTCCTTCTGTTGGCGCGCAGGATGATGCCGTCGTTCTCGATGTAGTCGGGCACCGTCTTGCGGTTGGAGAAGTTGAACACCACCGACGTGGAGGCGGGCGGCGGCGGCCGGCCCCCCGTTCCCCCAGCCGCACGCGCGCCCGTCCACGCGCGCTCTATGCCCGCCGCGCCGATGCGGGACTTGGGCGGGGAGTGGCCGTTCACTAACTTGGGCATGGAGCTCTTTGGCGGTTCCGGTTGTGTCGGCTTCGGCTCCGGCTCGGGGGTCAACTCGCGGGGAGACATCGAGGGTGTCGCGTTGCCATTCGTCTGGGGAACAGGGATGACTTCAGGCGGATGCATTATGGGCTCCACTACGGCAGACGGCAGGTCTTTTTTGATGGACACTTCCTCACGAGGCGTCGGAAATGGGATTGGCTGCGTCTCCTCCATCTTGTCGTCGGTCTCGTCGGCGGGCGCGGGGGAGGCGGGCATAGGGCGGATGACGCCGACGCGGCGCGCGCGTCCTAGCAGCACGGCGTTGGTGGCGGCCAGCGGCGGCAGGTGCGAGCCGTGTGCCGTCGCCCCGAACGAGTAGCGCACCGATGAGCCTGCGCGCGCGATGCCCTCCAGGGCGGCGCGCGACACCGCCTTGCTGTCACAGCCAGGCGGGGCGGCGCCCTCGGGCTCGTCGATGGCGGACAGGTCGGCGGCGGCGGGGCTGGGCGAGCGCCCGCGCGGCTCCGGCGTGGAGCTTCGTGGCAGCGCCTCCAGGCCGCGCAGCACGGCCGAAATGCGCGCGGCCGGCGCGGCGCGGCGCGACGGTGCCGACTCGAACTTGCGCAGCGTGGAGCGCACCACGTCGGCCGGCGGGCGCTCGGCCTCGCGCAGCAGCGGCGCGGGGCGGCGCGGAGGTCGCGCACTCCGCGGCAGCGGCGGCGGTGGTGAGGGCGGCGGCGGCGGGGGCTGCGGCGGCGGCTGCAGGGGCGCCTGCGGGGGCTCGTCACGGTCGAGGCGGCTGAGAGCGTCCACGGAGCGCGCGCGCTTGACGGAGTCCCGGCGCGGAGGGGGCGCAGCCCCGAGCGCAGAGTAGGAGGGCGCGGCGAGGGAGGCGGGGCGCGCGGGGCGGGCGTGCGGGCGAGGCGCGGGCGGCGGGCGCTCGTCCAGCAGGTGCTCGAGAGAGGCGGCGCGGCGCAGTACGGAGGGGCGGCGGCGCGGCGCCTCCCGCAGGGCGAGGCTCAGGTACCGGGACTTGAGGCGTTTCACGATCCCGGGCCCGTAGCGCAGCTCCTCGTCGTCCTCGGTGGCGGGCGGCGGCGGGGGAGGCGCAGGGGGCGCCGGAGCGGCCGGAGGACGAGCGCGCGCCGCACGGCGCTGCAGCAGCTCGCGCTTCCATTGTGGTAGGGAGCCGTTTGACATGCCTAAGTCCAAACAAAACAAGGCTTTATGGTACACAATATCATATTCCACCTCTGTGGATAACAGGCACAAAACCAATTATGAAGCATCCTAAAGACATACTAACGTATTCAAATTGTTAAATTAAATAAGAATGAATTGATGGATGGTAAATGATTTGGAAACATACACACTCATGGGTCAAAAAGATAGGAGATGAAAGAAGCCATCAGTTTCTTTATCTGCACAAGTTGAACAAACAAAGTTGAATTAAAAATAAATGACAATGATAAGAAATAATGCTATTTGCATGGGAAGGAGCCAGGTGAGCTGTGCCCATCCCAGAAATTTTATTTAGAACAAAATTTGCCCTGAAAAATTAAACATAATCCCAGATATTTTTAAAAAAAGTGGATAAAAGAAATTGTAGAATGTACAATTCTAGCATTTTTGTAATTAACAAAAAAGTGAATAGAATACTAGAATTTTGTTGAATCCTCTGCAACCAAAAGTAGTATACTGCATGTTTTTTATATTTGTGGCAAAAAAAATATATGGCAGAAGTGGCATCATATAAGCAAATTCAAGTTCAATTTTAAACTTTTCAAATTTTTAAAAATCTACTGATATTCCAGAAAAAAATCTACATAACACAGACAAAGATTATGCAAATTTATATGAATGTTTGTAAGAATGTTATGGAATGTAAATGAGGAAATTGGGCTGCTTGTGGACAATTCATCCATACACAAGCCTGAAATACTGTATTTATTGTATAATCACTAAAGTTGAAGAAATTGTCACACTTGTCCTACAGCCCCAATCTAGCTCTGAGTCATTCTTTTTTGTTTCCAAACATTAAAAATAACCTTTAAGGAAGTTGTGTGAAAGTAAAGAGTTTTATTTTAGAATATTTTAATGGCAAATAAAAATATTTTTTGTCTACATACATAAATAAAAATGTTAGGAATATTAATTTAATATTTTAAATTTAAGACATTATTAATATTTTAAATGTAGTCATTTAGAGTAAGACATTACTACTTCTTTTTATCCAGTATTCTTTTCAATTCAATTTTATTAAGCAGTATTCTAAATTCTAAATCAATATTCTGTTTTAAATTTACTTGTTTATATATTATGAACAATATGGTTCAGTTAGTTACATTAAGTAGGAATAACTTTTACTCTATAATATTATTGCAAAGCATTTGACTCACCAAAGTCCTGAGAGGACTCGAGAATGGTTTCCACCATCATCTTGAGGGCAGCCCGGCGGTAAGCAACTGATTTAACAATCGCAAACAAAATCAATACATTAAGCAAATATTTTAACAAAAACTTAAATCAAATAAAAAACAAAACACACATTGCATACATTAAAAATTATTATGTAAAAAACTTACAATATTCAAAAATATATGATAATAAAAAGCTGGAAATACTTAAATTGATCTATCATCAAAATAATATAGGAAATGATCCAAAAAGATTTATTTTTAATAAAGCAAGTTTTACATTTGAAAAAGAGTGTTGTTACTACAACTAATATCTATGACAAAGCAAAAGCATTATAACAATATCACTTTTCATTGTAATATTTTTTTTTAGTTATAACGCAGAAGTGATAAAAAGTGATTCTAACAAGTGATAGATATATTATTTTGAATTGCAGTGTTGTTGACCCCGTGGCACGGCATGCCAGTCGCCAGTCCGGCTAACTGTTCCGCTGCCTCCGTGGTGCGTACTCAATAATTACAAACAAACAGACAGCCAGTAAGCTCTCACTGTTACTTGCGATCAAGTATCAACAATAGGCGCGCTCGCCATTATACACCGGCGCATTCCATCCGCCATGCTTCGCATAACTTCATTCTTACCTATTAAATATCCATCTGTGTCCTTATCAAGCAGTATAATAACACTCGGTTCTGATCTATAAAACGCGGTTAAGTTGAAAGATCATTCACATACAGTATTTGTAATTAACTTCACACTGTAATCACTCACAAATCACAGCCGTTTTCAAAACCAGGCTTCAGATTTCTTAACGGACGATCACACGAACTGATTCATTAAATAATTAAAGCATATTATAATTCACAACTGTTACTCATACAAAATAATACAATCACTCACGTCCATAATGATAGCGGTAATAAAATTTAATAATAATAATTTGAAAACGAAAGCACAAACATACGACCACAAAGCGAATCGTAAAATATGACACTATGTCGAATATGTTCATATGTTGTTGGGTTCTTTGCATAGTCTATGGTCAAGGCACAGAGTGTATAAAGCTGCTCTGAAACTACTGTCAGGTTAGGCTAGTTACACACTTTCGTTTATAAATTAGAAAATATTATTTTTATAAGTAGAGCTTTTATTATATTATTTGTTATTTTTATTCAGAGATATTTATTGAATATTCAAATTTTTATAAATTTCAAATTGCAAATATTTTTACTGATAAAAATGTTATTTACATTCGTTATAGTGTAAAAAAATATGGTATCAAAATGACATTAAAGTGATACATCTATACTTTATCATTTCATATTTTTCGCATGATATTGAGTAAATGGAAAGAATTTAGTGATACAGTAATTCATTGCATTTTCAATTCTCTGGCAATAACTAATAAACTAAATCAGTAGGCATTTTATTTTATTTTAAGAATATAAATAGAATAAAGTTACAGGAAATATTTCAACCACATATATGTATATTATATGATTTTAACATATAATTATAATACTTAATCGTTTGTACTTTTTATCCGTCGTATAAGAAAAAATATGAATACTTGCAATAAATAGAAACAATTTTATTGTCATATAATTGTAAAATTGCACAATTTATTGCCTGTTTTTTCAACATTAAATCTTATTAAATTAAATTGATCAACATATTGTTTTATATCCAAAAAATAAGTTATTGACATAAAACAATATGTGACAATATTTCGATATCTGTTACTAAAAAATATTAACAATTATTTTTATTTGCCAATTAAAATTGTTTATTGAACTTAGCCAAGGCACCAATTTATTATTTCTTACATTCAGTTTGGGTCGTTATGATCATCTTCATCAGATGTTCCAGATCTTCAAGCTTAAAATTCCAATGGAAATTGCTGATTAAGTTGAATAATTATTGTTTAGGACACATTTAGTTATTTGTTATAGTTTAGCTGGGCCATAATGGTTCTACATCAGATGTGCCAACTATAGCCTAGTTCTCGCCCACGACTAATAGGAAAAAAGTTTCATTCAAGTTCCTGCAATAATTCAAAAGATGTTCGTGTACAAAGACAAGGAGAAAAAAGATTGTAAATCATAGATTCATGTTTTATTAATGTTTTTTTTGCAATTATATTCAATGTACACACACAATGTTTTTTTCTTTTTTAATATTGTACCGATAATGTACCGTCACATGTTAATTCTACAGCGTCTATTCGACATAAAATATGCAGTGTAGTCATTTTATAATACTAATTTTATAAACATTTTCGATAGATATTGTTATAAATATATTTTCTTGTACATTAAATACAATATACAATCAAAGATTGCTCTAAATTGGAAAATACATGAAATAGCGGCGACTATCGTAACAGGCGCTTATGGTGATGGCGAGGGGAGGCTACCTTTTATCTCGAAGCTTAAATTGCGTTAACTCGAGATCTCAATGAAGAGAAACGGTTGCCCACAAAAGGGTATTTCTTCATTTACTTTCTGCCTTAATAAAACCCCCAGGCTGGCGGAATGGCGTCAATTACCTTCAAGATAAACCTTTCCCTTGAATTAATGAGAATGTAATAGTCCCAGACTGATTGCTTCCAAAGACCTTTTGTAGACTCGCTACCTACTATTTTAAATCGATTTAGGACTAAGATATTTAAAGTGAGGTTTTATTGCATTTGTATTACTTTTGATTTTGAGAGCTGGGAGACATAAAGTTGATAACTTTTACTGTTTTATATTTTTCGGAATAATCCAAATTAAATGTAATGTACTTTTAAACTTGGAATTATACCTATTGAATCAAAGAGGGCTTATATATTATTTTTTTATTATATATTATTTTGTTAGACAAACATAATATTATTTGTTCAGTAAAATGTCAATCCAATTAAAAGCACCCTAATCAAGTTTTATTAGTAAATAAAGTTCTTTTGACGATAGTTTTAATTAAAAATTTAGTTTTATTCGGGCGCCTGTTTGAAATTAATTGCAATACTACAATATTGTTAAACCTTTACGAAGTGAACGAAGTCTGTATTCCTATTACACAAGCTATGTATATATCTTTCATCTATATATATGATTGTCTGAATTAAGGAGCGTAGGGGGGTGAACCTCGTGTTAAGACACTTCGTCCTCCACTTTCCGCCGAATTTTGGAGGCATTCGGGCGGGCATTTAGGCTACGCTTTTGTCTCGACACCAGAGTGAAGAATAAATATTTAATTTCCTCGAGTGGGGATCGAACCCATAAGTAGTCGACTGGCCTCTTAAGATGTTATTATTAAGTTAAGATCCTACTACTTTTATTTTAATAAAAAAACCATGAAACTGCGTGTTTTTTTCCACCTAAGTTGTACCTTACAAATACAATGACCTTTATATCTGAACTGTGTATTTCTTGTGAGTTACCAAAATAAATGTAAAGAAATTAAACTTCGGTCACCGCAGCAAAGGTCGACGTAGAATCAAACTCCTTTTTGCCTTTCAAAGCTTAAATGAGTTTAATCACTCGACATGAGTTCTTCTTACTTAAGTAATTTGTCCGTCTGTCGTAAACATTGAATTGATTAATTTATTTACAAAAATAAAGAAAGTGTCTTTGTTTTATATTTTCCATTTTAAAACAGTGTTGGATGACACGCTATAGGATTTATTATAAATTTAAAAATGATTAAGACACTTCGTTCCCAATATTTACGCCATATTCTGGAAGCATAGCGTGTTGAGTGGCGGATCTCAACGCTGCGCCTTTCTTGTGCACCAGAGCGAAGAAAAGGACATATACATTTAAACAAAGAGGGGATCGAACCCACAACTACTTGCCACGACTGACCAAAGAAAATAAAAATGATAATAAAATTCTCCAAAATAAGATTTATCGGCGAATAATCCTGGAACATTTTGTTGAACACAATGCGAGTGTCAGTTTATTCGTTCAATATGCAAGTTTGTAAAAGACCACTCACGTTAAAAATTGAAGGCTAAATGTGAACGATTACAATAAATTAGATTTACATTTATAAGTAGATTTACATATATTTTTCTCACTTCACGCTGTATCCCACACATGGCAGGGTAAGCAAAGGGATCCCGGGAATCTAGTGTTAAGACATTTCGATTCTCATTTAGACACTTTCTTTTCTTCATTTTCTGCCAAATCCTATAGCAGCTGTATATAAACCATTTAAAACGTCCACTGTG
Source organism: Heliconius nattereri (assembly GCA_013403645.1). NCBI lineage: Eukaryota > Metazoa > Arthropoda > Insecta > Lepidoptera > Nymphalidae > Heliconius > Heliconius nattereri. Next base: position 5,226,166 of record JAAIXI010000225.1, read on the forward strand.
TTTTATAACTTTTAAGAAAGTTTGCCAAGTAATAGGCTTATAAAGAATAATTTTACTGCATACAGTGTTGTTTGAACAGTTAACAGCCTTAGGCCCTCACCGTCGCAGCTCCACGGTTTATATAAAAAGTTTCCTTTGGAGCGCAACTTTTGATTGCTCGGAAGTGATTTTTCTGAGACGATAAAATTTGTTTTATGATTAATAAGAATATGTATTGGATCCTGGAACATAAATAATATTCTAATTATATTTTTTTATTGTTTTTTACTAATACCTACCTACTCTTAAGTTATTAAACTCTTTATAAAATAGTGACTGACGATCTTTAGAACAGGATCAATAGGAGCGCTATTGTCGCTATGTTTCTGGTTTTAGCAGCATATACATACGGCGTCTAATGTTAAATTATTAATTGGGGTCAGAATTTATAATATTTTTTGTAAAATAACTGCCGTTACAAAAATCGAATCGAATAATCCAATATCGAAATCGAATCCAAAATAATTAATAGAATAAATGAATCGAATATCGAATCGAAAATCTTTAATTGTGAACCCCCTCCATGTTCTGAAATTCGGTTAAAAATACAGATTTATTATAAACAAACACAGATTTATTATAACTATAGACATAGATTGCTATATATTTGCAGGATTGCTATATATTTTGAGTTCATTCAAATGCCGATAACTTTTTTTTAGCGATATAGACAGACAAGAAATTAAAAAAATATATTTTTGCTTTCTTTTATTCTTTTGTAAGTGTCCCTCTATCCATTTCAGTCAAAAATACTAAATGTACAGACAAAATATTTTTACTGTTTTATTATAAGTATAGATTATTGTAAAAGCTATTTAATATTCATATATTAAATATGAATTAATATTTGTGTTTAAGAATGTGTCACCAGATGAAATTGTCAAAACTTTTAAAAACCTTAATTTAAAGAAAACTTAATACAAATACCTAATATTGCTCCTTATCTAGCTTTAATTTTTAACAATTGTGTAGAATCCGGTACTTTTCCTGATTCGTCGATCTGAAATATAGTAAAATAATACCCCTTTACAAAAGTGGAGATAGAACTGACCCTGGAAATTACAGACCGATCTCTGTTTTGCCGTCTCTAAGTAAAATATTTGAAAAAATAATATTTANGCTGTATGAATCTGACATTTACTAGATTTTTTTAATTTTTTCGTGACAATATTGATGTCATATCGTAATCAAGGACGTTATTACCAATACTATTATTATAAGAAGTAGGAAACCAAACAAATACATGTAGCACTAATACTTTATACTTTTCTGTAGAACTGTGTCCCTTCTGCGATCAACAAAAAATTATGCATCGAATATCTTTCTGAAAAACGAATAATGATCTGGTCGCATATTTTTTCTGTATTAGGTTAATCTATAGGAATTAAATGAGAGTTATTTTGAACAAATATTTCACTTTTTTTTTCGTACACATTCAGGTCGCGATTTATGTATGACCCATAAATATATTTTCAAAGATATAATTTTAAAATTGTCTCAACTTTCAAGAGCTTATTAAAATCTTTAAATATTTTTTATAAGTTTAAAGTATTATTCCACACTTACAAAAGAAAGAAAAACAATTTTGTGGGTTCGATTTCCGCAGGTCTACACTTAGAGCGTGATTTATTGAACGTAGAGACATGGAATGAGCTCTATCATTATAAGTAAGCAGTTTAAGGAGAACCTAGTCTTAATTAACCGCTTAGGCTTAACTGGCGAAACTCAAGGCCGCGCTTTGTCTACCAGAGGAGGGAAATATAAATAATTTATAAAATGATAATATAAATGTCCGTAATGTCGATAGAACCCACAAACGTCGCGTTTACAGTGAGACCCACTGCGCCACGGTGGCGAAAATGAAAAATTTTCATTTTTTCTTTTAACTTTACGTCGTATCCGTCGTTCATGGTTGGCAGAAGGAACCTAGTGTTAAGACACTCCGTTTCTCAATAAGATGCTGAGAAGAGAACAAATATACATTTTAGAATATATAATTTATGCATGGCTCAAGAACTTTCCAAAAACAGTCACAATGTACGTATAACGTAAGTTATAGATTTTATCGCATTGTCCAATAGAACGTCTGAATATTCTCGACGAGTACCTACGAGTAGCATAAAAATGTTTTGAAGAAGGCAACGTTTGTTTTCTGTGAAAGGCAACAATGCGGGAACAAAACATTGGTACAGCACTTACGTGCTATAAAATATTCAGAAAAATAATAGAGTGACGGAAGTGGAAGTAATTCTTAAAGCGGTCGTAAGTTAGCGGAAACATCCGGCGGCACCTCTCCGGGTTTGACGGATCGCATTTAATTTATAAGCAGATGTCCTTTTTCCGAAATAAGACTAAAAAAAACCTTTTTTTAGTCTTATTATCCAATTTTGGTCAGATATTAAATACGAACATATTATATAGATGCTATTTTACTGCGCCACGATGACCTACTAATAGTTCAAAGTAAATAAGCTTACACAATATTTTGTAGAGCTTATGAAGAATATTGCTCTAAGTCGTTGGTTCCTTCCGTCCTGTACTGCTAGCTGCTGGTGGCGATACGACCCACACCGTAAACTAACCGCTTGACCTCATAATATTAGCTATTTGAAGCACAACATGCATATACTCGTATTAAAACGAAGAAACAAAATAAATGATAATTGTAATAAATTTTCACAAAATCTTAAATTCTAAAATAGGTTCACGATGTATCGGTGGTGGAGGACAGGAGGGAACTTTGTATGAATTCTCCATATTCCGCCAAACTTTCGTAACATTTCGTTTTGAGCGGCGTTATGTTTTCGACGAAATGAGACACTGAAGCGCGACCCCGACTTTAGGCGGAAAGCGGAGTGTCTTTACATTACATTCTCTCTGCTTTACTTGACTATCGCAATGAAATACATCTCATCAGTAGTAAATTTAAATTTTACTTACCTTTTATAACATACTAGCGGACGCGCGCAGCTTCGCTTACGTATTTAGGGGTGAATTCTAATAAACCATGACACATGTGTTCAATGAAATATTTTTAAGAGTCTAAATTTCAAATTTTATAAAAATCGGTGGTGTTTTAAAGATTTTTCCATACAAACTTTCAACCCCTTATTTGCACCCTTATGGAAAGAATTCTAGAAAACCATGAAACACGTGTTCAATTAAATACTTTTAAAAATCTAAATTTCAAATTTTATAAAAATCGGTGCCGATTTAAATTTTTTTCCATACAAACTTTGAACCCCTATTTTACCCCTTTAGGGTTAAAATTTTTCAAAATCCCTTCTTAGTGGATGTCCAGATTATGAAAGTAAACATCTGTCCAAATTTCATGTTTCTACCATCAGCGGTTACGGCTGTGCGTGCGTCTTACCTCAGTCAGTGAGGACAAGTCCTTTTATATATATAGATTATCTCACCCACATAACTTCCCGTAAATGCTCTACCACACCTTACAGGGAATGAAAGGGGAAGGAGGGTGGTCGTTGCCTCTAAATACTTCCCACAAAGCACGCCGTACATTCCGCGTGGTGCTGTAACGTTAATTACTATGTTTTCGGTAATGCCACAATTTCTTATCCTTCCGCTACGAAATATTCATATATACAAAAATATTTATATATGAAAATGTATGCTCTTTTAGCTTTGCGCTTTTTTTCGCTTAACAATGTAGGCAGAGGAAACCTGGTGATAACATACCAACATTTTTAAAATTTTACATGTGAAGGAGGTACTTAACTTGTCTTGTTACCTGAATCAAACAAAATTTGATTCCCCTGAGTGTAAAGCGAACGCACTAGTGTTTCACTACACACTACACTACGGCTAGGCTAGGCAACGGACTATTGAAATAAAAAACCAGTTCCTCTATCATATTATTACGATTGAGGATGTATTATTTCATTTTACACGTTATATCCTTGATATGCTTAAACAATATTAAAATATTATTTGGTACTGGCAGCCTGCCAGCGGCTTCGCCCGCTTGAACTACATGTTTATTCATTTAATAAACAGAATTGACTGACAGTCAAATGTGTCAAATGTCAATGATTAATTTAATTTACTCGTTCAGAAACAGGCTTAAATGTAATTTTATTGATTTGGGTAAGAATTTATAATATTCTTTGTAAAATAACTGTAATGATTGCATATTACAAAAAATACCCAAATCGAATAATCCATATCGAAATAGAATTCAAAATAATTAAATGAATCGAATATCAAATCGAAAATATAATAATAGAGAACCTCTTTCTTGTTTCAGAAATCGGTTAAAAATACAGATTTATCATAAACAAATACAGATTTATTATAAGTATAAGTTAATAGATATGGATTGCTTTAAATTTGCAGGCAAACGGCAAAAGTTGCCGAAGCAAAAAAAAGTTTGCCGTTTGCAGAAATGCCAATAACTTTTTTAATGAACCGATTTTGATGAAACAAACTTTAGATGTTAGGTTGAGTTAAAACAAATAAATTGGTGAAAGTTTGAAGTAAATCGGTTCAGTATTTTCGATTAGCGTGATCCTACATAGACACAGACAGACAAGAAATTCAAAAACAATATTTTTGCTTTGCAGTCAAAAATATTAAATGTACAGACAAAATGTTTTTACTATTTTATTATATAACTAGCGACCGGCTTGCGGCTTCGCCCGCTTTAACTACTGAAATATTTATATAATGTATGTTTGCGAAGCACCTAAGATAATGTGAAAATTGAAAAAACACGCTTAAATAAATAACACAGAAAACTTAAACGAAAGATGTAACCAACTATGTCGCGTGGAAATACATTATAATTTTTGGATAACTCCAAAGTACGTGCAATCACTTCTAAATTTACTTTGCCAGGCGCAGAATTGAAGCATTCTCTCGTCCATCTCCGTAGTAGCTCCGTAGTAGACCGTGGTCTCGTCATAGACATGCGCGACGTGCCGGGGGTGCCGGCTCTGAGCACTTTATGAAGTAAGCCTGGCTGTCAGACGCGATAGAATACGTGTGCTACGCCAAAGAAGACTGCTATTGCACTCTCCTTTCGGTTGATCACTGTTATGGCGTAGTTTACCCAGAGTGGTATGCCCGCTCGCCGAACTGCTCGCTTCGTGGGTGGATGTGCGACTGGAGAAGTGAGAGGAATAACTACTCGAACAGCTTGGCGACCGTGCTGAGGAGGATTATACATTGGTATCCCTCAGCAGCATAATGAGCATGCTTCCATGCCCGGGGGTAAGAAGCCAGGCGGGTGCGGTGGATCCACTTTTATAAGCAAAATTCGTAAAAATCCGTAATTTTAAATCCTCCTTGCTTATAATCTTCTCATGTACTTATTAAAATATATTTAAATTTCTATTTTTAGACAGAAATCAGCTCACCTAACGCTGTCCTTAAAAGATACGAATATGCTGTCGCTGACTTTTTTTGGAGATCTTATTAAAAGGAACAATACTCTAGTACATATATTATTTTCATGTAGTACTTACCAATAAAGCAGCGCATGTGCGAAAGTGTCTTAAAGGGTAGGGTAGGAACGCATGGCGAGTGGCGAGCCGTTTCGCAGCAAGGATTTCTTGATATTGTAACAACTTCTAAAGTACTAATTAAAATGAAAAACAGTAAAAGACAGTTTTGATCTACATTAAATGGCCAACGTAACTAATATACTTATTTATATGCTGAGAGTAAGGGATAAGTGAAACATGAATCAATACAGCTGATTTGTCAGCGGCGTGATGTGTCAACAATTAAATGCGTTTTTCTTCTAAAACTATTTGCAATTTCAAAATAGTACTTTATACATATTTATCTTATTTATGTTCATTTACATAAAAATGTACAAATAATTATATATATATGAACCTTCCCTGAGAAATACTCGACCTAATGGTGAAAACCGTATCAAAATCCGTTGGGTGGTTTAGAAGAAGAAGAGTTAGAAAGGCCAGACAGAGGCGAAATGCGACTTGTTTTATAATATATAGAGATATATATAGAGATGTCTAAAACATTTCTATAAATGTTTCATAAATTTCTCGTGAATTCAAGAACAATTAATGAAACATTCAACGACAAACTCGTCAAATTAATGCCGAAGCGACACGACCGGTAGCTGTTGAAAAAGTAAAAAGGACTTTTGACTTGTTATTAAAAATGTCCACTTGAGAACGTTCCTTTCTCATTTAAAGTCTATGAATTTGAAAGTGTCAAATTTAATATTACTAATAAATTTTACACTTTCAAAAATATTTTTATGATTTGGGAAAGGAGTGACTGAGCACTAGGTATAACTTCAATGGTAACTTCTTCTTTAATAAATATTTTAAGTCAATCCACAGATTTAATTTACTGACAAGACAAGACGCAGCCTCAATTTCAAAAAAAAAATACATAAATTGAAAGTCTCTTAAAACTATATTGCTTTACCTAAAGTAATACAGACCTATTGTAAAGACCTATTGAAAATATATGAAAGTAAAAAAAAATCCGTAAAAAGCTTTGGAAAATTATCCGAGTGAAGCTACAGGCATTTTCCGCTTCACTAGTACTCGTATAATCCCGTAGCTAGCTTGCAGCTCAAGAACAGTTTATGTTCACAACTTTTTCTATTTTCTTATTAGAATCTTCACACACGATGTATTTTCATGAAACGTGTATCATGTTTTATAATATATTTTAATGATTTTTAAGGTTCCATACCTCAAAAGCAAAAACAGGTTGACGCGAGTCCGTCTCGCCCACCAAGGCTTCCGTACCAATTTCAGGATTGTATCTTACCTAAAAATTTAAATCTTTCGGAAGTTTTCCTTTATTTGTATTATAAGTTCTCACTTCGTGCCAAAGTTCATAACGTTAGGTCCACAGGAAATAAATACGCTATGGATTTTAATTACGTGGCTATTTAATACGAAATGCAGTAAAATGAATTCGTTGACTTTTTCTGTTCATTTTAATTACGTGACGTATGCATTAAGTTGATACTATCTCGGAAAGGTCCCCACTTTCAAGTTCTCTTAACTTTAAGTCTTAACTATATATTAGACTATTAATCCTCAAAATTTTAGCTTTGCTAAAATGACGTAAGGTCTGGGGGGCCTGGATGTCGGTATTATACGTTGTGCATTTATTTTGTCTTTTCTTAACTGTTTTTCAGAATTAATTAACTAAAATAATTGGATATTATAGTGTAAAAAAATTAATCAATTTTGTATATATATTTTTTTAGAATTTTACCGGTATACTATTTCTACAATAAGACAATATTATTTACTGTGCTATATCTATCATTCGTTTAGTATATTACTTCCATAAATATATAGATCAATATTTCTTAAAATTAATATAATAAGTCCATCAAACCTTTTATCTCTTGCCTTCGTGAATCGAGTATAGCTGTATCCATAGCGTGGAGTAGTTAGGGGCAACCTGGGAACAAGTGTTAAATCACTCCATTCCCATTAAGATACTTCCATTCCCCACTTCCTGCAGAATTCTCGAGACGTTGTGGGTAGAGTGGCGGAACACACTCAAGAAGTTGGAAGTGAAAAGTTATATTTTAATATAAAAAAATCTTTTTAAATCTTTTTACTAAAATATATTTTGCAAAATATTTTATAATAGATAAACTTTTTATGAAGAAACAAAAGAATGGCTTTTATTAAAGACTAGTGGACCCGGACGCGGCTATGCCTGCTTGAAATGCCTGCTATAAGAATATTTATTAAACATATTTATGAAATTATTTTGAGTTTTCAATAGTAATAGTAAGAAAATATAAGCCTAAATAATCAAGAAGAATAATAAATAGAGACATGCTATTAGAAAAAATATCTGAGTTATTGAAATAAACCAACAAAAGAAGTGAAAGTAACTAAAGGATATTCTTAATATTAAAAAACGTACCTAAAGTTTTCCGTGCGTGCGTACATAGATATCGACTCTATGAAATAACTAAACATATTTCTATATTAAATAGGATAATTTTTGCGAGCAATATCAAATAAAATAAGAGGAGAACCAAAGTGTTGTTTAAATAAATTATAAACAGCAAATAATTACATAGAAATTAACAATAGTTCGAAAATGTATGAAACTTTATAAAACCGTCAACGTCATCTGCCCGTTCGCGTCGGTCATACTCATACTTTGCCGCCCGAAGGCTAGGTCATTTCGAATCAGTGACATCTCCTTAATTATTTATTAGAATGTTATACAGTAAACTATAATTTCAATCTAGATAAAATGCTAAAAGTGACATTTAAATTATTTTTATAAGGATGAATATCAAAATATAAGTTCATTTTGGATGACGTTTTCTTAAAACAACAAACAAACTTTGCAGCCCGTTCCTTAGCAACGACGGTTGTTATTAACATGGCAGAATAAATTGCATGTCAAATTAGAAAGTATTTTAATGTATTAATATATATGTGTAATGTTATTTCATAGTTAATGTTATAGTTTGTTACACTCCTGAAAAATACAGCTTTTATACAAAACAAAAACAAAGTAAATCGGACCAGGAGATCCAGAGATCTTAGCGTTCAAACAAACAAACAATTCTATTCCGCTTTATTATATTAGTATAGATCAATTTACCGTAAGAAAAATTAATTGGAAAAAATAAATATAAATTTTAGTGTACAATTCCTTCCGCAACTGGAACGCTTAAAATGCAAAGATATTTATCTTTTTTTTAACTTCACGATGATCCAGCAAATTACAGTGCATCCAGAAGGAACCTGGAAACCTAACATTAAGACACTCCGTACTTCGTTTTCCATCGATTTCTGGTATTGAGTGTTGAAGGGCGGAACTCAAACGCCGCGTTTTTTAAGAGCGAGGAAATAAAAATATTAAATATTTCATTTCCTCAATTGGGAATCGAACCCATACCCTGTCATGTTGACAATTATATTTAATTTGAACTACTCTATCCGATTAATATTCAACATTCAACATTAGTATACCGAAAACAGCCAGAAACAGAAACAAGGAAAACACTAACAATAGGATCATAAAGTAAATATATTGTGGGATCTAACATTTGTTATCAGTCAGCGATAAGCAATATCTCCGACTAACGAGTACGTACCGGACACAAGTTATTCATGCGTTATATCTTACCCCAATTATTGGTTGGAATCTGTTACTCTGTTGGACAAAGTGCGATCGATTTTATCTAGAAATTGTTGAATTGTCTTTATTTTTGCCAATTTACGTAACACAAAAAATGCCGTTGTCAGTTTGATCTGTGTGTGTGATCCTCTACATAATCCAACGCTGGCTATTTATGACGCTCTCCGTGAGTTTTAAGAGTAGGGAGGTGATAGCAATAGACCTGTAGTCTTCATCGGTACCAAGTTCTGTACTGACTTGGGGTTTAATTCGAGCTCAGAGTTTCACTTAACATTTTAATGTACAGGCTTTTTTAAATTTGCAAGTATATTTGGCTAAATAATAATTGAATAACTAATATAATATACAAAAAAACAACTGTCTCAATAATAACATTTTAATATATTCTGTCAAGAATTACAAAAATTATAGCAAACAACATTCTCAAAGGCGTAAAACTCGAAGCTTTAGATATCCTGCGCATACGCAGCTCAGCCTCCATGTCTTGGATGGTGGCGTTAATCACGTCAGTGTACTGGTAGAGGGAAGTGAAAACACTTGTCGCTCCTACGGGAGGGGTCTCGCCGCTGCGGGCACATTCTACCGGACCCATTGATGTTACACCCACCTTATAAGGGCAAAATAACAGTTACTGCACCAAATACATTATATAAGAGAAAATCTTCTTCTTCCTAGCATTAATCCCGGCTGTTGTTAGGGTCTGCCTTCCTAGTCAATCTACTCCACTTTGCATGGTATTTTGCGTCCTCGGTGCTTAGACCATTGGCTCTCATGTCATGCATCATGACATCCAACCAGCGCTTCCTTAGGCGTCCGGGAGGTCTCACTCCAGGTACTGGTATAGCAAGGCACTTGCATCCGACATAGTTCTTAGGCCGGCGCGTAACGTGGCCAAACCATCTCAGTCAATACTCTTGGAGCTTATCCGCTACGTCGCGGACCCCAAGACTACCTCGAATGAATGTGCTGCTGTCAGACCGCATTACGGCGCATATTCACCTCAGCATCTTCATTTCCGTGGCGTGAAGCTCCTGAGTGTGCCGTTCGCAGACCACACCAGTGACCTTCTGCTATTTGGCCCAGGCAGCGCTTATCCGGCCATGGACATCGTGATCGATGCCTCCATACTCGTGCATAACGGATCCAAGGTACCAGAACTTTTCCGACTTAACGGTTGGCTCAGGACCTATAAGGACGGTGCTCGAGTCCGGGCTCCCGCAGGCCACGTACTCGGTCTTCGACTCATTTAGTTTAAGACCACCGTTCTCAAGCGTACCCTTCCAGAGGTTCACTTTACTCTCCAGCGTCAGTCGGTTCTCGCTATGTCATCAGCATATGTCATCAGCCATGGAGGCTGGTCGTGGATGTGAGCCTTGATGAACCCCTACTGTTATCTGGAAGGGTCTAATGTCGCCAACAGCAGTCCTAACCGCTAGAAGCGGAGTAGTGGCACATGTCTCTGATACTCTCAATATAGGCCTCAGGGATCCCATTGGATCGCAATGCCCACCAGTTACACTGACTTACGAGGCATACAGACAAAAGCCTTCTGCAGATCTAAAAAGGCCACATGCAGAGTGCTCCTTTTTTCCCCTGTATACCTCCATCAAAGTTTTGTGGGCGAAAACGGCGTCCTTAGTGCACGATCCTGGCTGAAATCCATATTGAGACTCGGAGATAATACACTCTCGGTGGAGCCTGAGGTCGATCATGCGCTCGAAGAGCTTCATGGTATGACTCATAAGCTTAATGCCCCTATAACTACCACAATCTTGAAAACTGCCCCTTCACTTGTAAATAGGGGTAATAAAGCTAAGCCGCCACTGTTGCGGCGTCTTTCCAGTGTTCAGGATATGGTTAAAAAGGTCAGTACAACGATTTACACACTCGTCGAAGGCAATTACGAGTTTCGTTAAGGGTTATTGGGGCAATAAGTCCGAGGTTACGCGATAGGTCGTGATGAAGACTGCATGGGTGCTTAGTATTTAGCAACTCCTGGAAGTAGCTTCTCCACCTCTCCTTCACAGAGGCATGATTACAGAGAGCAGCAGCGTGCTCTGGGAATCTCGGACGCAAAGAAATATATAAAAATATATAAGAGAAAATACATTCAATATTTTTATTTATAACGGTTAACTTATCTGTAGATTTTTTTTAAAAATTAATAAAAGTCAATGAAATTAAAATTCAAAAGTAGGCGACCAGACCTGAGTATAAAAAACTGGAATTCATCGTATCAAGTACTTAATTGTAGGCTTGATAGCTATACGCTCACTTCCTTATAGGATATATTTAAAATATTTAAGTTCGACTTTTGCAAGTTTGCGGTTTTATTTTTCGCCATGTCTAGTGTGTTGGTCAGTAAAGAACCGAATGATTCATCGTTAGATCAACCTTAATATTTTTTACATGTTCTTGAACGTAAAAATATAAATACGAGTACATAGGTATTATTTATGGTAATGGCTATGGTAATTTAATCTACTCATCATCTCTCCTATTTTTACTGCTCGTCATCCATTTATCATGTGAAGGATATGAAACATTTTATTGTGATTTATTATAATCTATTCTGTCAACAAAGGCCCACTTACCTTGCCTATTTAATAAATAAAAAATATTAAACATTTTTTAGATAAAAAGGTGAGTTTATAATGGGAGTTGGTTAATATATATATATTGCAATATGCAGTTGCGATCAGAATAAATAATAGAATACAATTATATAAATTGTATTCTACACTTCCTGCTTAGAAATATTCAATGTACAGCGAGGAGGTCTCAACCTAATGCTAAAAATATCAATCAATGAATCCATGGATCGAGATCACTTTACAATTTTTCAATAAAAGCAGAAAAGATAGAAGATACAAGAAAAGCGTGAAGTTGCATAACAATCAAAAACACCAACCGGCATATTCCCATACAGCACAGGTCCACCAGAGTCCCCAGAGCAAACCCCACGCGGTGCTGAAGCTGGCGCTATGCCGCACACACAGTAGCGCCAGTCGGACCTCTCACATCGAACTAATCGGAGATCTGCTGAAAATAGCTCTTCCCCAAGAAGAGACCGTTCCGTGCGGCCGAAACCTAACACCTAAAATATACAAATCGTTATATAATTGTATTAATACAAATGTATAATGAAGCAGCAATTATACTTTTTTTACAAACAAACGTATAAAATTTTTAATGCAGCGAAATTTAAACCTTCACCTCACTTCGCCTCTAAGCCATACGTTCTCATTACGATAAATTGTTACACGCTTAAGTTAACTTAGCTTAGCTTCACGCCGTATTCTTAGCAGCGTAGCCTGAGAAAAAGGAGCGCTGAACGCTATGGTCTCTCCTCGGCCTCGTCCACTATCATCGAGCTCTTCATAAATGCCCTCCGGGAGATCCTCATACTTTTTACGTGACCTTCCTCCAGTATCTTTAATACTGTGTTTTCGAGGGTCAATCGAGGTCTCCCCATACCTCTCTTACCTTCATACATCATTTTAGCGATTCTTTCATCACTCATTTGTTCAACGTGTCCAATACACACGCTGTTTTTACACACTTAACAAAGAAAGACAACAAGACGGTTAAATATATATAATAAATGTTTTATTCTTAAATATATAATATTTACTTTAGTGAATTAGGCATTACAGTACACATGTCTTTCTTTTTTCTATCACGCACCTTTACATTAGTATTAAATAAATCGAGCGGGTTATTCCTGCGCAGATTGGAAAACACCGCAATGGGAACAGATAGTTTAATCTCATCTTTGACGCGGACCAGACCCACGTCGTGGTGAAGGGTAGTCACATCCAAACCATTTCCATCATCACTTTGATATACTTTATACCTGGAAAGTTAAATATTTTTAAAACTAAATAACTATAAAATGTAACAGTTTCTAACCTCAATGAAAAAAATCTGCATTTGGTAATGGCAGATAGTAATAGATGCCACTGCACACATGCACATGCTCGCACCATAAAAACTATATACTAATATTATAAAGCTAATACTAATATTTAATATAATAAATCAAAATATGCATTAAAATGACACGGCATTTTTATTACAAGCCATTGTGACCGCCCGTTCGCAAATCCATTTTTCATTCTCTGTCAGCATTTTTGTAGAGCTATTTTATTAAATGTACCTATCGATATTAATTTATCTCTATATTATGAAAATTCAAGCTTTTTTTACTCAAATTTATAATTAAAATATGGTTTCCATGCCTGTGTTAGATGATAATAAACGAAAATTGTAAAACGAAATATAACTGTGCTATTTAAAGGGAATCTCTACGAAACACACTTACTTAGGATGACGGTATAAATATTGAATGGCGGAAACGTTCCCTTCATTAGACGCCGGTCTCCGCGCGTTGTATTTAACGTATGCCAGCTTCGGGGTTACGCAGTGCGCTGCCGTCAGCACCCAATAATTAGTTAGGACAATCGCACTGCATCGCACCACGTAGTACCGGTCCAACAGTGCACAAACTGCAGGGAACTCGGCCAGCTCGATGGCAGATCCGCCAAAAACTCGTCTAGATCCCAAACCTCCAGGAGTAGTTTCCACATCCATGTTGCGAAAAAAATCATGTTTCGTACCATTATGTACTTTTACTCCCACTTCGTTAACAGTCGTGTTTTGTACTGTATCAAACATTCTATCTTCATACATAAGATCAGCGATGGCTGTTTTAATAAAAACAAATACTAAAATCCATGAAGCTTCCATTTTTCTTTGTGTAATTTAGATTACTGATCATCTTTAAGAACTGTCACAGTAATTTTAGCAGAATTTCGTTTGACAACATCAAATAGTATTTTATTTTTGATTAGATACAATAAAACCGCATTTTGGTATTTTTCTATTTATAATTATGTATTTATAATCTTGCAAAAGAGAACAAGGATAAATTCTAAAATTATTCTTTTATACATACATCTATCTATTAACATTTTGGAATAACTATATTATATGAGAAATGAAGAAGTAAATGTATCTAATAACGGTATCTTTGCTTGCAGATGAGCGGGCGTGCATGTGGTGGCGCGGTGCGCTAGGATGCGTCTCCTGCGCCCCGCGCGCTGGCGAAATGAACCGGTCGGCGCCCCTCGAGTGCGACACGGACGTGGGCGTGCCCGACTCCGACAAGCTGTTCCGGTTCGTGGTGCACGGGGTGCTTCTCAACGCGATCGGCGCCGGTGGCCTCCTCGGCAACGCGCTCTCCGTGCTCGTCCTGTCGCGCCCGCAGATGAGGTCCTCCATAAACTGCCTGCTCGTGGGGCTCGCCGGATGCGACACCGTGCTGATATTCACATCCATCATGCTGTTCGGTCTCACGGCAATATTCCCGTACAACGGGGCTCTCAGATACTATTACTACCACATATGTCCACACCTGACCCCGTACGCGTATCCGATAGCGAACGTGGCGCAAACTATGTCAGTATACCTTACGCTCATCGTGACAATCGAAAGATGGGTAGCCGTTTGTCATCCGTTTCGAGCGAGGTCTCTCTGCACGTCGTCAAGAGCACGCTGGTACGTTTTGGGGACAGCAACATTTGCACTGGCGTACAACACTCCGAAATTTTTCGAAGCAGAGGTTGTTCCAGTCGGCGATCCCGAACTGGACGAAGTAATATACTGTGTGCGAGCCAACGTGGACTTCCGCACCGATAGATATGTGGCGGTTTACATACATTGGATGTACCTTGTGGTGATGTACATTGTACCGTTCTCAGCGCTGGCTGCACTCAACGCCTGCATAGTGCGACAAGTACGTAAAGCACAAGCAGAGCGGGCGCGTCTCTCCCGAGTGCAGCGCCGCGAGCTCGGTCTCGCCACCATGCTGCTCGTCGTTGTGCTCGTCTTCTTCCTGTGTAATCTGCTGCCGCTGGTGACGAACGCATTCGAAGTATTTCTTGGAGATGCGTTTGACAATTTGGATCCTCTCGTTAAAACGAGTAATCTCCTTGTAACTATAAATAGTAGTGTGAACTTCGTGATCTATGTCATTTTTGGAGAGAAGTTCAAGCGAGTGTTTTTAAAAATATTTTGCGCGGGAAGAGTGAGGCCACGAGGTCTACGGGATTCACCGGAGCACACGCGGGATGATTCTTTCGCTTCTTACGGGGAGAGGATGTCGCTACGTCTCGCCAGGAACGGTACCTTGCGTCGCTCGGAGATGCGCTCGGCGCGTCCCGGCCGACAGCGGCGCGCCTCGCCCGCGCCCACCGTGTACTACCCCGCGCCCACGCCCTCCACCGACATATCCCTCGCGTCCACTGACCCGCCGCCCTCCGCCGTGCGGTGGAATGGAAACTCTCGACTTCATTTCTGACGGCGCGATTCATAGAGCGCGACTCTATTGGTCACGTTAATCGGAACTATGAACCCCTAGTGTCGAAATAAAAGACATTGGCCTTCAGGCGACGAGTGAATTACCTCTGTTAGTCTTAGGAGTATTCTTGTAAATTATCTGACGGCGTATATTATTATAGTTGTACCTAAAATATATAATGTATGTTGTATGTACCGCGTGTCTGTTGTACATAACTCATAGAATAAGCTAGGATATACCGAGATTAGTCCCCGTACTCAGGGAGGACGGCTGTGGAACGTAATACGAGTATATGTAAACATTTAGGATTAGTAAATAACATGTATGACATGGTTCTCCATTAAAGATTCTTTTAATGTATTGTATCGTTTACAAGATATTGTTTTATTTTTTTCCTTTTGTCTTCTTGGATGAATAGATTTCTTATAATTTATTTATGGTAATCTCTTTTGAATAATGATTTCTTTTATTGATTGAGGCCGTCGTGGAGCAGCGGCACTGAGTCGAGTAAGCGCGTCGTTAAAGTCCGACACTAGGTGCTGCTTAAGTTTTTGTTAATTTAAGCATTAACATAATTTTAATTCGATCAACATACTCCAAATTAACTATTTGATACGACTAAGATAATTTATCATATTTTTTTTAATATACAAATTACATGCAAAGAAATTTGGGCCCTTCAGCATAGAAAGGTATATAATATGTAATATGTAAGGACTGGAAACGGATATTTCACAAGAAATTGAAAATGATTAGTTATGTCTAGAAAATACTTATATTTTCAACTGTATCTCGCATGTAGTAGGGTAGGCAGAGGGAACGTAATGTTAAAATGAAAATATTAAATATAATTCCTCGAGTAGGAATCCACAAACTGTTGCGTTTACGCTTGTGGCCCTGCGTTACGACTGGCCTCAATAGGTACATAAAATAAACACACCAATAATCGAAATCATGTAATCCCTAAATTGCAATCCTTAATACATATAAATAGATTATTGGCAGTTGACAGTGGCAACGCTAACTTACTAATACTAATAGTAACTAGCCCGTACTAATAGTGATCTTAAAATATAAATAATCGAATCTACTTAGTGGAAGAGGCAAGTTTGGACACACTGATTTCCATCATACATTGTCGACAACGTCTTACTTTTGGTGAATACTGTGCAACTGGGTGAAAATGACGCGCTTGTGAACCAACCGTATTGCGTCTTTAAACATATATATCTCTCATGTTGTATGCATTTGAAGTGAAAGACTAAAGCTAAATAGCAAGCTTTTAAAAGCCGTCAACCTCTTTTAAAATAAAGTGAGATAAATAACCCTACTTTTCCAATAAATAGCAAGTGACTTGCAATAATAATTTAGACTGCTTCACAAAGACAGTAGCGACATCTGTGGAAAGTACTACTGATCCGATCCATCTTCGATCCACGCAGAGAATTACATACTTTAGTAAATAGTAACATGAACTCTAGAGGGCGTTAGCAGTATATAATTTCATTCAATATAAAAGGAAATAGAAATTGTAAGATATGGAGAAAAAGTTACGGAAAATATAAACTGCATATTGGAAGATAAGTTTAAATTATTCAACGAAAAATACGAGCATCTAAGGGAACAATGTGAAAATCAAAAAAACAGGCTTTATTTTCCAGAAAAACAGGCAAAAAAAACAATATTGTTTTTTTTTTCGGTATAAAAGAAACGGAAACATCATATTATAACCTAGAAAGTCTTATAGTGAACTTTATCAAAGAACATTTCTTTCAAGAATTGGATTGCAGGGATATTCAAGAAGTTAGAAGAATAGGCAAGAAAGTGACCTCGGCCAATTATTGTCACTTTTTGTACACTCCGCATAAAAATTGATTCGTTTAAAAATAAAAATGCACTAAAAAATACCGACTATTACATTACGTAAGATTTCCCACAAAATATTTTAGGGAAGAGGAAAGAGCTCCAAGAACAAGAAAGAATTGAAAGGGAAAAGGGACATCTTGTAAAAATAAAATACGACAAGCTGGTCAAAAGTGAAAAAACAAAACTACTGGCAGTAACAAAAGAATGCTTTCAACTTCGCCTGAAGACAAAACCACATAAATTAATTTTTAACAAAAAGAAAAAACCGACTTCTAACAACGAACTCAAAAGTGAAAAATAATTATACAAAGATTTTATAATTGTGAAGTCGGTGCCAAGTAAAACAAACAGGCTTAGTAAGTAGATATTGTAGTAAAGGTGTTGTATCATTAGTTTGACCAGGACTTAGGAAAAACAATTAGCTTTGAAAAAGAAAACAATGAAATGGAAATTGATAGAAGAATACAAAAGACATGGAATAAATTCTGGGGTTTGAAAAATATATAAATTAATTTACAAATACCTATATATAGCAAGTAAAATAACGATAATAATTATCAATAAAAAAGAAACATAAAATAAATAAATATTAATGTAAATTAATAACTAGAAGAGATAAGAACATTTAGTAGTGTAAATAATTATTATAAATTAGAATTAAGTTTATAACTAAGGCAATGATCAATAAAAGGCTTTTTATTATTATTTTATTATATTATTAATACATATAAAAAGCCTACACCGCATAAAAATAACATCAACCTACCGGAAACACCGACGTACCGGTAACATCGCTCCAATTGGCGATTAAGTTGTTTATTTCAATCTTCGATTTCAGTACATTATTGGTGAAACAGCGCGCAATTCGTGTAACCTATTGTACACGGCTAATGACCGTTTATCGAAAACGCCGATTGCTCTATTATCCCTCGCTCACCCGTTATCTCCATATATCTGCGATGCCCGCAGCATCCTTCCGTTCATCTTCCGTTCTATTGCATGATAACGGGGATTACAGCCAAAATGTCCGTTGAGTTAAAATTAAAAAAATAATGGAAAAAAAAACCACGATGCCGTAATGGCGCAGTAGAATAGCATCTAACTATATTAGCGATGGTAGTGAATTCAATAGCAATTATTATTATTGTTTATTTCTTCACTATAGAGTGAGCTTGATAGCAAGAGCGCAAATAAGGCATAGCTTTTTTGAATACTGATAAAATATATTAATTTATTATCAGTATTACTTTTTAACGTTTGTATGCTTTATAGTCAAAATCAGGCGACGTCTGCTAATACAAGCAGGCGATACTCTAGCTACTCTAGCGACGTAATGAAAATGGAATACATTTTTTATTAACACATGTGTATAAATATATTCAAATTCAAATTCAAAATATTCTTTATTCAAATAGGCAATTATTATAAGCACTTTTGAACCGTCGAATGTACATGTCAACAAAAAGCCGGTTCGGAAGGCAGTTCTGCTCAGAAGAGCCGGCAAGAAACTCAACAGTTGCTCTTTTCAAAGTCAATGGTATATTTCACTATTACATTTGCTGGCAGCTATCCTGCCTGACATTCAATAGACATTAATTCCATACATGTTTATCCTCTAAATATTCTTGAACAGTGTAATACGCTTTACTTGTTAGAATTTTTTTTACAGATATTTTAAATTTTTGTAGTGGCAAACTAAGAATACACTGCGGAATTTTATTATATACACGTATACTCAGACCCATAAAGGATTTACTAACTTTTTGGAGGCGAAAACTTGGTGTAACAAGCTTATCTTTATTTCTCGTTCCTATCGTATGACTGTCGCTATTTTTGCTATGACAATGTATATTTTGTCGGACAAAGAGAATGTTATAATATAGAAATTGGGAAGCAACTGTAATAATACCTGCATCTTTGAAAACATCTCGCAGAGAATCTCGAGCTCTTAGATTATAAATATATCTCACGGCTCTTTTTTGGAGAACAAATATTGAATTGATATCTGCAGCACTGCCCCATAGCAGCATTCCATAAGATAAAATACTATGAAAATAGCTATAGTAGACTAGTCGGGCAGTTTCAACGTCCGTCATTTGTCTTACTTTTTTAATTGCGAACGCGGCAGAGCTGAGTTTATCCGCAAGTGCTTCCAGATGAGCATTCCACTGGAGTTTGGAATCTATAGTTACACCTAGGAAAATAGCTGATTCCGACAAATTAAGAGCTTCTCCTTTAATTAGTAGACTAAAATTATGTTTTTTAACATTTTGTAAAGTAAACTCAATACATTTAGTTTTTGTAGCATTTAACATTAGATTATTAACATCAAACCAACGAAGAATATGCGATAATGCACTATTCACTTCGTCATAGTTTATTTTATTTCGGTCAACCTTAAATATTAGAGAGGTAACATCCGCGAAAAGTACAATATCGCATAGTTAATATAAATAAGAAATAAAAGAGGACCAAGAGTAGTATGTATTTGTTGGTTGCAACAAATACGTTTCTTCCGGAAGTGTGCCAGACCCCGCGAGTCGAGTCGTCGAAGCGTCGAAACAAAAACAAAAAGGTTTAGCCCTCCATTTGAATCGATTGCGCTGGGTCCCAGAGCTGTATCTCTAACCGTTCCAAAGATAGCTTTTCGATTAATTAAATCCCACTAGTCGATTCTCTTATCAGTCACCCTCATTAAGCTCCCGCCCGGCCTTATCGCTCACTTCCCCGAATTGCTAACGACAAACCTACGTCACAGTGCAGTGTTGCTGTCTCTTTCTTGCATTACTCATCACCTAACGACGCTATAGTGCCTGTCTCTTTGTCGCTATAAAAACTTCTCATTTAATATATATATTTTTATGAAGTCTCAATACTTCTATTGTATTTTTTATTATATAATGTTTCAAATAATGGTGCGCCGATGAAACCATATTTTGTTTATTAAAAACTTCTCATTTAATATATATATATATTTTATGAAATCTAAATAGTTCTATTGTGTTTTTTATTATATAATGTTTCAAATAATGGTGCGCCGGCGAAACAATATTTTTATTAAATAGTTTTCGATTTAATATATATTTTTGATTTATTTTTTAGTTGTTATTGTGGAATTTTAAACATGCTCTAACTTGTAACAGATTTACCATTATTACTAATGCCATTCTTTCTTTATTACTCATAAGTCGTAACAAAACAGTTCGAATATTATCATTATCACTTCTGGTATTTTAATAGGTTTGCCCCTTACATTGTCTAAGTTAGTATAAAACGACTGTGTATCTTTTTTGGATTCATCACTAAGTTGTTCAGTGTCTTCTTGCTAAGAACTATTGTGCGAGTGTTGTCTAGTAAGTGCTAACCACATGGAAACCATTATGGATGTGAGTATTACTTTTTATTCATGTTATTTTGTATTTTACTATGATTTTTTACAACTTGTGTTTTTTACAACACTAACGTTTTTTAGAAAGCGTAGAAATTTATTTTATTTTATACTCATTTTCCTTTGTGTTCATTGTTGTAGCTTATGGGCGGGAATAATGCAGAACAAGGAAAACCTGTGCAATTTCTCTCATTTTAATCAAAGCGCCAGAAACCATGATACAGTACAACATTGTATGCCAGAACCCGCGATATTAATGCAATTTCTCTCATTTTAATCTCAAACTTGTAACAGATTTACCGTTATTACTAATGCCATTGTTTCTTTATTACTCATAATTCATAAGCATACAGTTTGAATATTATCGTTATCATTTGTGGTATTTTAATAGGTTTGTTCCCTTTACAAAGAATCTATAAAAGCGAAAAACGTTTCTAGCATACTAACATTTAAAGTGTCTTGCGTTACATTCATTCGTGTTGAGTTAAATAATAGTTGAAAATGTCGAACTGTGATCATGTTACTAGTGTGTTATTTACTAAAGAACAGTAAATTGAAAGTAATTGCTGGACTGACAAGGAATTGAACGAAATTTGCGAGATTGTTGAATCAGCAGAATGAGCTATGGAAGTTTTCAACGATAAATTCACAAGTATTGAGTCAAAGACTTTTGATGACAGGAAAAGCAGTAAGTAATAATGATTATTAATGTTTTTTTATTTATTTCTTTTTTTTTCCTGTTTAAATTAATGAAATGTTGAATTTAAAACTTATTTTTTTCTTTGTTAACCAGCTTACAAATTGGCAGAGGCTTGAAACGCGTAGCTCAAGATAACAATAAAAAAGTTGTGAAAATGAGACGTCCAAGCGAACCTTCAACTTCGAGAGATTCAGAACCATCAGTTCAACCATTAAATATTGACATGATCAAGTGTGAGGTATGCAAAATACTTGTTAAAAATTTAGCAAATCATTACCGAAGCAATTTTCATAAAAATAATGCATTACGCATTCATCACAGTTTTTCTAATGTAACATTAATCGAAGAAGCATTTGGAAAACGTGTTTATACTTACAGAATAACTCCACTCTCCGTTAGTGATTAGCTTTTGGATTTTAATTTGTTTTTAAATTCCATCAAAGATACTCTTTTTACTTTAGTTAGTGAGAGTATAGTAGCTTTGAAAACCTTCAAAGTTAATTTTATACTCCAAGCTAATTTTATTCAACAATGTAAAGAATTGACAAATATTTTTGATTTTCAAACTCCGAATGTCATCATTAACGAATCTGTTAATCTAAATGAATTTCTCGATTCTTTAAAAGAAACATTTGCAAACAAAATAACTGAGTTTGAAAAGAAAGACAGTGGTTGGTCTATTCAGAAAATATTTAGTTTGGATATGAATGTGAATAAATTTAATCCACTTCACGGATCTTCATACATTGATTTGCCTCATGACATACGAAACAAAAAGGCAGTAATAAATGTACAAAATAGCGACGTTTAGTGCTTTAAGTGGGCTTTACTCTCAGCATTTTACCGAGCAAATAAAAGTTCAGATCGAGTCACTTCATATTCAAAATATGAAAACAAGTTAAATTTTGTTGGTGTTCCTTTTCCTGTGAAGTTAACGGACATTCATAAAATCTAAAAGTTGAATAATTTAAGTGTTAACGTCACTAACAATGCTTTGAGTAAGTCTAACTCTGTGGTGGTCCATTATATTTTACAAAGTGTCTCAAACCTATTCATATTAATTTACTTTACATAACGATTGGAAGTAATGGGCATTATTGCTATATAAAAAAAATTATCTCGTTTAGTGAGTCATCAGGTTACATCACGAAATAATGCCATTTACATTTGTGACGGCTGCCTTATTTATTTTAACAGCCAGGAAGCTCTCGATAGACAAAGATTGAATGATTGCACACATGTCAGAACCGATCTTCCAAATAAAGATATAAGTAAAAAAAACTGGCGTGAAAATGTACCAAGTGATAAGATAAAATTCGAAGGTTGTGAAAAGAAAAGGAGAGTACCCTTTGTGATTTACGCAGATTTTGAATCTTTTCTCAATCCAATCGATTCATGTTCCAATGATCTTTTTAAATCTTTCACTACCAACATTCAAAGATATGATGAGTACAGCTTTGGTTATTATGTCAAATGTTCATATGATAATAAGCTTTCTAAATATGTTACTTATACTGGCGAAAATTGTGCTAGCGTATTTTTGATAAGTTTACGTAAAGATATAGAAATTATTCGTAGAGCTAATTCTATTCAAAAATGTCCTCTTCCTCTATCAGAAATAGACAACAAAACAATACAAGAAGCTTCTATATGTTACATATATGAGAGTGAATTAGAGGATGAACGATATATCGATCACGACTGTCATTAAGGTACTTTTATAGGTGTATGCCATGGGAATTGTAGTAAAAAAAATCACATCATTTATTCACAAAATCACAAAAACACCTCATTTATTCCTATAATATTACATAATCTGAGCAATTACGATGCTCATTTTATTGTACATGCATTAAATTTTGCCGAAAGTGAGGTACAAATCATTCCACAAAATAAAGAAAAGTATATTTCTTTCTCAAAAATTCTGAATGTAAATGGTAAAAAGGTTAGTTTGAGATTTATTGACTCTTTCAAATTTTTATCGAGTGGTTTAGATTCACTAGCTAAGAATCTTAATAACGATGAGTTCCGAGAAATGAAAAACCAATATCCCTCTGATAAAGACTTTCAGTTCTTAAAGCGGAAAGGTGTTTATCCATATGAACATATGACTTCGTTCAAATCATTAGAATTATCATCTTTGCCATAAAAAACCTAGAGACAAAACTCAAATACGTTTTCTTGCTCGTCAAATAGTACCTGAAAATCCTAAATATGTTGAAGAAGCATACAAAGATGCCACTAGTAAACCACATGGATACTTAATGATCGATTTAAAACAAAATACAGATGATATTTACCGAGTGAAAACTAACATATTTCCTGATGAATATACCATTTGTTACATTCCTAAGAAGGGATATAAATACAATAATTCTAAAGACAATTCCATCATTGTTAAACAATGACACATAGAGTAAAGACACATAAAGAGTTTTTAAGAGCGTTACATTGCTTAAAACCAAAATATACAAAAGTTTTACTTGGCGCTTGTAATAAAGAAGAAATCGATTGTATTTGTGAGTGCATATACAATGTTTTGAAAGGGAAAATTCCGCTGCAAGACGAACACAAAAATAAATTAGATAAGTATAAGAATGTTTTACGAAAGCTTGTTTCAAAGACAAAGAACAAAGCTAGAAAAAGTATTATAATACAAAAAGGTGAAACTTTCTTATCAATTATCTTGAGCACAGTTTTGGGTGCACTATTTAATTCATTGATTTAGAATAAAAATGGACAACGCAAAGAAAATGATATTAATTGAACCTGAAATAATGGAGAAACTTAAGAAAGATAATGCTAATACTACCGTTAACAATTTATCACAACTTGATGAAGAAATGAGTAAAGTTTTAAAAACAAAATTAGACGACAGAGAGAAATGGTCACTTTATCAACAAACTCTTCATAGATATTTGTATTTTATTGCTAAAGTTCGAAAACCAATAGAAATACCCTTAGCAAATTTTGGTGAGTCGAAAAATTATATAAAAGAAGATGTAACAACAAAAAAAACTGTAGACATTAAAGAAGAGCCTATGAATACACACGAAAGACCGATTAATGAGAATACTCCACACCATAGTAATGATTATTACACTAAATCTCAACTGCTTCAACTCATACCAAAGACATATAAACTAAAAGGTGAGCTGTTAATTGATATTTTATTGAAAAATAAAAATAAGATTAATTGGAACGATAACGGTACAATTTTTATAGACAACAAGAAAGTTTATAAAAGTAATATTGTTGACTTAATCAATGATGTTGTAAGACCTCTCAAAAACCGTTCGCCACATAGTTGGGTAGAATTTTCGCAAGTTTTGAAGGATTTAAAAGTACCATTGAGTTATATAGGAAATCCAAGACGAGCGACTTTCATAAATGTCATTTCAAAGACACCTGATTTTGGGAAAACGTCAATAGCTGCAACGGAATCTTCAAGCACCGCAAATCAATTAACTCCTCAAACATATCCAAAATCGAACGAAGAAAAAGTAAAACGAAAAATTGCTTGGGAAAGATGGACCCCTTATTAGAAATCAAAAATATTTATTATGATGTTTCTTATCCTGCTGGTTATAGTAGTTTAAATAAATTATCCGAAGCAATGAAAAGTAAAATGACTAAAGAAGATACAAAAAAATGGTTGGAGTCTCAAGAAGTTATACCTTACATAAACCTGTTTAGCGACGATTTTCGAAAAATAAATATGTTTTATCTAACATTAGCGATCTTTGGCAAGCTGATTTAAGTGACATGAGAAATTACAGTGAATATAATGATGGAAATAAATATATTTTATGTGCTATCAATGTTTTTAGTAAATACGCATTTGCTAGACCTTTGCAAAAAAAGAACTCTGAATCTATAAAAAAATGTTTTTCAAGTATATTTTTAGAAGCTAACACTATTCCCAGACACTTATAATCTGATAAAGGTACTGAATTTATATCAAAAGATGTACATCAGTTTTTCAAAACGCGAAATATTAATTACTATACGACGAACAATCCTGATATCGAAGCCAATATTGTTGAGAGATTTCAGAGAACATTGAAAATGAAAATGTGGCGATATTTTGCACATAAAAGATTTACACAAGAAAGATATTTATCGATATGTTGACATTTTACAAGATTTGCTTTATTCATATAACCATAGCATTCATCGAAGTATTAAGATGCGTCCTTGTGATGTTAATCATAATAATATAATGACAGTTTGGCGTAATTTGTATGGTAACACAGTCAGCATAAAACCATTCCTAAATTTCAAATTGGTGATCATGTTAGAATAACAAATTTATAAACATATATTTTAAAAAGGATATGAAACAAATTGGAGTGATGAAATATTTATAGTTACATCAGTCATAGAGAGATCGCTGTGGTTAGTGTATACTTTAAAAGATTTAAAAGATAAACCTATAATAAGAACATTTTATGAAAAAGAGTTACAAAAAGTAACATATGATCCCACTACAAAACACAAAATAGATAAAATTATTCGTACTCGGTTTTCAAGTCTCAGAAAGAAGTTGTTCGTGAAGTGGAAAGGTTATCCGAATAAATTTAACAGTTGGATATTAGCGTCGAGCTTAAAGTCATGAATAACGACAATTTTTATTTAACACTACTTAGTAACAGCTCAGTTTTATACTTTCCTGATAATAAGACGACACACTTTTCAACAAAACTTCCAAAGTCTATCAAACTAGAAGGAGAATGGTCGGTAGGAATTGTAGAATTTCCGTATCCATGTAAATCAAATTCAAATTTAAAATTCAAATTCAAGCTGATGATAAAATAGATCGAGTGATGACAGGATCAGGTAACAAAAACAGTAGACGTCGCCTGTAAAGTCTCATTCAGTCGGAGAATCTAAAAGGAAAAACATTGAAAAGAGCTAAAAGAAATTCTAAATTAAATTACAACGATATATTTTCAACAAATTAAAAATAATGTCGTTTTTACATAATCATTCTTGCGAATGTGCCAAATCCGAATTGGACTTATTCCCTTTACCATCAACTCAAACAAGCATAGAAAATAGACAATGGATTCACTACAAACCAATTTCATCACTCAGCGACGATGGGCCATTAGAATTTCAAATTCCTGGATCTGGTGATGATTACATTGATTTGTCACATACATTAATTCATGTCAAAGCAAAAATAGTAAATCAAGATATAACACCTCTTGGGGATACAACTGTTGTAGCTCCAGTCAATTATTGGCTTCACTCTCTTTTTAGTCAATTAGATGTCTATTTAAATCAAAAACTTATGTCTCCACCAAATAATACATATGGATATCGTGCTTACACAGAAACTCTATTAAATCATGCTCCACATGCGAAACAATCACATCTTACATGTGGATTGTGGTATGAAGACACTGCTGGGAAAATGAACAATACTAATGAAGCAAATAAAGGATTCACAGAAAGACAAAAATATGTAAAGGAAAATAAAGAAGAGGAAATGATTGAACATTCGCATGGAGATATTTTTAATCAAGAAAAGTTTTTGATAAACAGTGTTGAAATGTGTGTAAAACTAGTTAGATCAAGAGATTTTTTTAACCTCATGGCTTTAACTAATGATATAAAAATAAAAGTATCAATCACTGATGCTACTCTTATGATTCGTAAAGCTCGAATAAATCCGAGTGTACTGCTTGCTTATCAAAAAGTTTTAGCATCTACAACTGCAAAATATCCAATCACAAGAGCTGAGGTAAAAGTCTTAACAATTCCATCTGGTATTCAGGGCAAAACACTTGATAATGTTTTCCTTGGACAGATACCTAAACGGTGTATTATTGGATTTGTTAATAACACCGCTTTTAACGGTAGTTATACTAAAAACCCATACGATTTTGATACCTTTGGTATTAATACGTTTAGTTTATATATCGATGGTATGCAAATGCCATCAAAAACTTTACATCCAGCGTATAGTAATGGAGTTCATACTCTTATGTATCAGACACTATTTACGGGAACTGGTATTCACTTCTTGAATGAGGGTAATGGCATCAACGGAGATAGATATCCAAAAGGATATTGTCTGGTGGCTTTTGATCTAACTCCTGATTTAGCTGCAAGCACCTCTTCGCATTGGGATTTAATCAAACACGGGAGTGTTAGGTTAAAAGTAAGGTTTGTAAATGCTCTCACTCAAACAATAAATTGCATTGTTTATACTGAGTTTGATAATTTAATTGAAATAGACAAGAACAGAAACGTAAGTGTAGATTTTAGTAGTTAATAGACAGTAGGTCTTCTTATATAATAACATGCTCCATTTCATATGTTCTATATATTTGATAACTTTTGTGTGCTATAGACGTAAATATCATGAATACTTTAGAGATAAGTAAATATTTAAAAACAATACATCCAACGTTAACATCAAATATTTTTGCTGCTAATCGATTTCCGGTTCATATGTCAACTCCTGTTTATTTGAACAGTAATTTAGATCCTGATACAAAACAAGGCTCACATTGGATAGCAATTTACATAGGTACAAATGGAATTAGAGAATATTTCGATACTTTTGGTCGAAAACCAAATAGCTATCATTTATCATTTTTAAAGCGAAATACAAGTAGATGGTATATATATCTAGGTCTTGTATATATATATATATATATATATATATATATATATATATATATATCTTAAGCGTAGAGGTATGTCTCTCACTAACTTTGTTGAAATGTTTATTCAAGATACGAATAATAATGATCTTTTGTTAAACGATATGTTTCAATCTTTTATAATATTTTAAACAAGAATAACATTATGTGAAAAAAAATATGTACGAAACATTATTTATTATGTAATAAATGCTAATGTAAAATAATATTATTTGGTTTTATTAAAATGCCTTTCAAATGAAAATAAAACAATGTAAAATTTTAGTAAAATTATTTATTTAGGTTTCTTGTTTAAAGTGATATTTTTTTAGGTTTGGTGCACTAGAAATTTCTTTTGTGATACTATGTACCAACTTTCGTGTAAGTTGCTGGTGGTTATTTTTCTTGTTTTTCTTGTTATAATATTTTACCCTCACATTTGCATGTTTTCAGTGCTCCTCCGTTGGTACATCAACCAGTTTTTTCAGTTCAAATATCTCAATTTTTATGAGGTGTGTTGCATTGGATCCATCATCTTCGCTGATAGTAAGATATGAGGTACCATCGTCCGTCGCTCGCCCCACCGATGAAGAACGTAGTTTTGAGAGTCACTGCTCTTTGATCTCTCTCCTTTCTTGATAGGGTATGGTGAGGTACGTTCATCGTCAGATGTTGAGAAGTAATACTGTTTATATGTGTTTTCTTCGTATTCTGCATTATTCCCACCCACGCAGCGCGTAAGCTACAACAATGAATACAATAAATTGCATTATTTATGCTGAGTTTGATTATTTAATAGAAATAGACAAGCACGGAAACGTAAGTGTAGATTTTAGTTCTTAATTAACAGTAGGTCTTCTTATAAAACAACATTCTCCATTTTATATGTTCTATGTATTTGATAGCTTTTGTGTGCTATAGACGTAAATATCGTCGAGAAGTTATACTGTTTATACAGGTTTTCCTTGTATTCTGCATTATTCCCACCCAAGCAGCACGTAAGCTACAACAATGAAGACAAAGGAAAATGAGTATAAAATAAAACAAATTTCTACGCTATCTAAAAAACGTTAGAGAGTGGTAAAACACAAGTTGTAAAAAATCACAGTAAAATACAAAATAACATGAATAAAAAGTAATACTCACATCCATAATGGTTTCCATGTGGTTAGCACTTACTAGACAACACTCGCACAATAGTTTTTAACAAGAAGACACTGAACAACTTAGTGATGAATCCAAAAAAGATACACAGTCGTTTTATACTAACTTAGACAATGTAAAGGGGCAAACCTATTAAAATACCAGAAGTGATAATGATAATATTCGAACTGTTTTGTTACGACTTATGAGTAATAAAGAAAGAATGGCATTAGTAATAATGGTAAATCTGTTACAAGTTCGAGCATGTTTAAAATTCCACAATAACAACTAAAAAAAAAATCAAAAATATATATTAAATCGAGAACTAATTAAATAAAAAAATATTGTTTCGCCGGCGCACCATTATTTGAAACATTATATAATAAAAAACACAATAGAACTATTTAGATTTCATAAAAATATATATATATTAAATGAGAAGTTTTTATAGCGACAAAGACACTATAGCGTCGTTAGGTGATGAGTAATGCAAGAAAGAGACAGCAACAGTGTATTGTGACCTAGGTTCATCGTTAGCAGTTCGGGGAAGTGAGCGATAAGGCCGGGCGGGAGCTTAATGAGAGTGACTGATAAGAGAATCGACTAGTGGGATTTAATTAATCGAAAAGCTATCTTTGGAACGTTTAGAGATACAGCTCTGGGACCCAGCCGGTCCTTTCCGGAAGAAACGTATTTTTTGGTTCTGGCGCAAGCGCCAATACATACTACTACCAAGATTATTTATACTAACCTTCTGGATTCTTCAGTTTAGATATGAGGCAATAAGATCAAGAGCAGTATCCTGTATACCATAATGATATAGTTTTAATAACAGAGTTACATGGTCTACACAATCAAAGGCTTTGGATAAATCACAAAACACTCCAATATTTTCATTTTGTGACTTCTCCCATGCGTCATAAATGTGCTTTAGGAGTGCAGCACCCGCATCCGTAG